>JARTUT010000492.1:0-162033 GCA_030674115.1 Micraspis discolor | reverse complement strand
TACTTCAAATTTATAACATTCATTTTTTGTTCTTTGCTTAACATCAGATGAGATCTTGTTTAAGTGGTCTGGAAATGCAAACCCAGGGCTGTAATTCGGCAGAATTCTAAGCATGGCGCATTCCATTCAGAACATGTGCCCTTTAATTCTCTGTTCGGCTGAATATTTCCATTATATTGAAACAGGCCAAGGTCATTCGTACACAAAAAAACGCGAAAAATATTGCCAACTATCGTCCGATATCGATTCTGAGCCAATTAAAAAGTCTACGAAAAATAATGTACCATCGTATGGGCGATTTCAACAGGTTTACTGTTTCAAGCATCAAATGGTTTTTAGAGCTGGCAGATTCCTCAGACCGCATGACCGAATATAGGGTTTTTAATACTGATAGGGTCTATGTTGACAGGATCTTAATCGTTACGAGCTTCGACAGTATCTAGCATAAATTATCGCTTAAAGTGTACCAAATTGTTTCAAGGAAAATCTGAATGGTATGAGCTACTCTCGAACGTTCCATATTTGCCATTTAGAGGTACGTTTCTACCGAATATAAAAATAATATTGTGTCCTCAGGTCGTTTGGACCACTTATATTTATTTTATTTATGAATGACTTTACCTGATTACCTTTTGGAGTGCATTCTGATTTATTCGCAGATACACTTTGGCTTTAAGGCAAGCCAAATCGAATTAATATCTAAATGTGAATGATGATCAATCTCTTCAATAAGTGGTCAGAACTAATTCTCATCAAATGTGGATAAGACTCAGATCATTAGATTCCGCCTTGGATTCGTTATTGGTTTCACATTGATTCTCAGTTAGCATAAGTTCTGAGGTCTCTTAAATCACCAGGTTCTTGAGTGTGTAGACGAGTTTCTGAGGTGGAATTGATGATTGAAACTAGCAAAGATTGAAGGCTTTTACGCCATTCATCGTCTGAGACCACTGCCCATTGATGCATTAAGAATTATAAGGTATGTGAACTGTCACCTGTTAAGTATAGTTTTATGGGGCGGGTTCTGGAGCGACCAATTTTCATTGCCGAAGAAGATCATTAGATTGATTTTCAATCTGAACTCCCGAGTTCCTCAGGCCGACATTCAGGAAGTTTAGAATTTACATTTCCAGTTCTACACTTAAACTGTCTCCTGCATATTAAATATAATGCCCATAACCTTAAGAAGTTCTGACTATCACCATCATCAGACCAGATATAGTAGTACTATCTGCATACCCAAACATAGCACAAAGCAGATATGAGGCATCGCCTACCTTCACCGGAATCAGTTGTTCAACCATCTCCCAAACGAGCTGAAATCGCTAAATATTAAAGTTTTCAAAAAAAAATTAGATCTATATTGATTGAGAAATGCTCAACCTGTTGGCAGAAAATTGAGGGATTGGCTTGTTTTGCCCAAAAATCGTCATTAGAGGTTTGTTATCTGTAATCAACTTAAACTTTTTGCATAAAGATATTGATGAAATTTATGTACCCCGAAAATAATAGCTAGACCTTCTCTTTCTATCTGACTATAATTTTTCTCGCTTTTTGTAAGTGACCTTGAAGCATAAGCAATCGGTTTTTCAATTCCTGATGGGTACTGATGGCTTAAAATAGCTCCTAAACCGTGTGAACTAGCGTCTACTGTTAATCTAATATCTAACTCAGGATTGTAATGTACCAAAACTTCTGTCGAGCTGAGCAATGACTTAATTCTGTCAAACGCTTGGTCACAATCTTTCGACCAAGACCATTTTACATCTTTTCTCAATAAACGATGCAATGGATATAAAATCGAAGAAATATTTCGGATAAATTTTCCATAATAATTTACCATACCTAGAAATGATTTCAACTCAGTTACATTACTTGGTTTCTGAACTTTCAAAATTGCCGAGACTTTACTCTCACTTGTGTGAAGACCTTCCCTATCAATTTTATATCCCAAATACTCAATTGAATCTTGAAAAAATTTACATTTTGAAATGCTCAACTTAAGACCGGAATTTTCTAAAATTGACAAAACTAATTTAAGTCTATTCAAATGTTCCTTTTCGTCCTTTCCTGTAACAAGAATGTCATCTAAAAATACTGTTACGCCATCAATTCCACTCAACAGTGATTCCATTAATTTTTGGAATTTGGAGGGCGCTGAAGCAATTCCATAAGTCAGTCTATTGAATATGAATAAACCTTTATGAGTTACAATAGTGGTGAGCTTTTTTGAATCATCATCTAAACCTACTTGTTGATACGCATCTGATAAGTCTAATTTGGAAAATTGAACTCCTCCCTGTAGACAACCAAACAGATCTTCAATTCTTGGTAGTGGATGTTGATCTATTTCAATGTGGGGGTTTATTGTCACCTTGTAGTCTCCACAAATTCTGACTGCACCATTTTTCTTCAACACTGGTACTACCGGAGTGCCCCACTGACTATAGTCTACCGGTGAGATGATACCTAGTGAAAGAAGGCGATTAATTTCAGCTTCAACTGGCAATTTTAAAGCATAAGGAATAGGACGAGCCTTATGAAATTTAGGAGTGACCTCTTTATTTTTCAACTTCAAACTTAGGCTTGCCTTATTGAATAATCCAACTCCTTCAGAAAAAAGATTAGAAAATTGATTTATCAGGGCATTTGTTTTACTATTAATTTTTTCATTCATGAAATTCAAATTCGAAAAGCCAATATTGTATATATTCAAGAAATCTCGACCTAATATTGGTGGGCCTCCATTTTTGAAGACATAAAAATTCATATTAGTAATCATTTGTTTAAATTCGACATTAGTATTCAAAATACCTATAGGCTTTACTTTGGTTCCATTATAAAAAGTTAGACATCGATCAGTCTGTTTCAATTTGTACATTCTAAATTTTTCTAAATACAAATCTTCAGAAATGCAAGAGATACTGCTCCAGTATCAACTAGAAATAGAATATTGTAAGAACCAAGTTTCACATCTAATGTATATGTATTGTCTTGACTTTTAGCATTATTAACAATAAACAATGAAGGTTCGTTTTCGCAATTATCATTTCCATCTTGCAAGTAATTATGAGATCTTGAAACATAAGTTCTTTTCTTCTTTTTTGAAACAATTATTAATATTATGACCATTTTTTTACAGAATGAACAAAATAAATTTTTGAAGCACTTATCTTTGTTATGGCCAGTTTTTCCACAGGTTGTACACTTGTCATTCGTACCGCCTGTCGTTGCGCTGACGCTGGAACCTTTATGTGAGTGACGTTTGCTCGTGACTCGTGACGTGGCTGCGCACATGCAACAATTGTTCCATCTTCACGGAATTGCCGATCTGGTAGCTCTGCGAAGACGCCATCTTGTTTTCTGCTATGCCGATAGCTTGTTCGAATGTTATATCTTTCTTCTCCTCCAGGAGTCTGTCCAGAATAACACCTTTTTCGAATCCACCAACAAAACGATCTCGGAGACACATATCCAATTCCCCTCCGAACTCGCAGGAAACAGCTAAGCTCCGCACACGCGCTGCCCAATCCTTAATTGTTTCGTTATTTTCTTTCTTGCTGTCGAAGAATTTATAACGTTCAGCTAAAACTGATTTTCTTGGGATGAAGTGTTTATCCAAGAGTGAAATCAACATATCAAATGATTTCAATTCAGGGACATCCGGGCTGCACATGTTGAATATCAGTTTGTACGATTCTTCATCCAACATATTCAAGAGAATTGCACGTTTTTTATTATCACTGGTAACTTCATTAGCGATGAAATAATTGTTCAATCTCGCTTTATAGATGTTCCAATCTGTGATATTTAAATGAAATTCTCGCAGTTGGCCGATTGCACCCATAATCACTTCGGAAGAACCGACTCCACCGGTAGCCATTATGTCTTTTACACTTTTATTCACTCCGATATGGAAATGTTCCCAGGAAAACAAAATTAAAAATAATCTTCGAAAACTTAACTCAAAAAATAATTCTTTTACCTCGTCGCCAAATTATGTGGTGTATTGAATAATTTAGCAATGATTAACAAAACGACTTTTTCAACAGACGTATACTTTAATCTTCATTTGCTACAATACAACTGGCTCTTTGTACATCAGAGCACAATAAGAACATATTCAGATTAAGTGGGGAGTCTGACGCATGACAATATAAAATGTTATTGCCAATATATCACAAATATGATTCCAACTCAATTAAAAAATCTCTTATTTTTTTCTCTTGAACATTATAAAATCATTTAACCTTTTCGGTTTCCGGTTCGAGGTGTCGTCGAGTGAGGATGCAAACACGAATCATTTCGCGATCTCTCAAGACAACAATGAATTTGAAGATAAAGTCTGTTTCCATTGCAATCGCAAAGTCATGGAGTTTTTCAAGTGCACGAAATGTGAGGGTATTTTTCACCCATCATGTTTGGTCCTTGCTGCTTGCTGCAAGCCGGAAAACAGGCACCTGTAAACATGAGGTTTACGTACAAAAATTGAACAACGAAGATTTCCAAGTCAACGATACAAGTGAACTTCTCAAAGTCGAAAATTTGTATCTTAAGTCGCTCTTGAAAGAATGTAAAAGTAATAATAAAATTCTGATGGAAAATAATCTTCTTTTAAATGAAAGAATTCAGTCACCACAAAAAACAATATCCATGAGGTGAAAAATTCCAACTACATTAAGAAAGATAAGAAACGTACATCAGGAGATAAATCATACGGTAATTACACAAACACGTTCGTTAATACACCCATCATATGTTCCTGTGGATCACGGAATTCCCCAACAGATGACATTTTCTAAGAGTACGGAAATAAACAAACCAACTGAAAACAATGAACTTTCTGCTGACGAATGGACCACAGTTGAAAGGAGAAAAGTAAACAAAAATTAAAAATCTTCGAGGAAATCTTGTTATGGAACAAGAATCACTGAAAAAAATATGCCTACAAAAGGGACAATTCGTCGAAAATGGATATATGCAGCATACAAACTGGTCGACTACAAGTTGGTTTCAAGTTTTTGCCGTACAAGAGGGAGACATGGTGGAAGTACAATCTACGTTAGGGAACAGCTGAATTGTACTGAAAGGTCGGACTATAACCTGTTTAGTATGTCTAATGTCATTGAGTGTTCTGCTGCACAGATCTGTTTGGATAAGATATTGAATATATGTATTTACAGGCGATTCTGGAACGGTGTACGCTTGAGAGGGCTAGTTTTATTTTGGTAGGAGATTTTAATTTGGACATTCTCTCAAGATCCTCAGATGTTGTTGAGTTCACGTCATTGCTAGAGAGTTTCAACTAGAAGGTCTCTCCTCAGGATCCTGTTTGGATAATGTGTTCACCACCCTTGTGGGACAAACTCAGGTGATTGAATACCATATTTCTGACCATTCCGCTTTGAAGTTTACCTCTAGCCTGGATTTCTATAGTGTACAGAGGAAACGATTGGTCAAGAGGAGAATAATTAATGACGTTTCCACCGATCACTTCCTTCAAGAACTGTCTCTATTGAATTGGGATGATATTTTTACAGATTCATCTGGTCCCAACCAGTTATGGAATATATTTCATGCTCAATTTCACCAGACATTGAAAGGTGTTTTGCTAGGATCAGCATCCATCCCTCAACGCCGAAGAAAAACTTCAAACTTACTTCTGAATTGATAAAGATAAAAAACGTCTTGATTTACTTTACACACTTTCATTTTCTAGATCTGAATTCAAAAACCATTATAAGACAGCGAAGAAACATTATGATCTGCTTTTATCTAAGACAAAAGAAAAGACCACTACAATAACTTCATCAGGAACTCTGATAATAAGTCGAAGGCCTCTTGGAAGGTCATAAATTCTCTTGCTAAAGGCAAAACTACTCCGGCGATTTCTTGTGTTCGGTGCGATTCACCTCTTCAGCCAAACGAGTTCAATATCTTCTTTGTCGACCTTTCATCTTCACCGACTAGGAATCTGAATAAAAGTTATAGCACAGATCGAGATATACTTGATAAGTCCTTTTATATGTTTGAGGTTTCACAGGATGAAGTCAGGAAAACTGTCAACGCTCTAAAGAATAAGCTTTCATGTGGCCACGACGAGATTCCAATAAAAATTCTCAAATCGTCGATTGAAAACATTCTTGCATCACTTTGTTTCATTCTCATTCAAAGAAGGTATTTTTCCGGATCAGCTCAAGATTGCTGTGGTTAAACCTGTGTATAAGAAGGGTCCTACAGACGATCCCAATAGCTATAGGCCCATCAGCATTCTATTTTCTTTCTGCAAAGTTTTCGAAAAAATCTTGACCAACAGATTACTGAATTTCTTCCTTAAATTTGATGTCATTTCGACACATCAACATGGCTTTGTTAAAAACAGAAATATTGAAACAGCCACTTATGAACATATTAGTGAGATTTTGGTTTGCCTTGAGCAGGATGAGGTAACTATGGGTCTGTTTTTAGATTTAACCAAGGCATTCAATTGTGTGGATCATGGAAGACTGTGGAATAAGAGACAATCAATTGAAGTTGATGGCCAGCTATCTTACGTCTCGCAAACAAGTATTTGCTATAGAGGTCGATGGTGAATTACTCATGTTTGACATGAGAGAGATTGTTATGGGCGTACCGCAGGGTGGTGTTCCAGCACCGATCCTATTAATCCTTTACATCAACAGGTTACCCAAGGCTAAAGTTCAGTTAAGCACTCCATGGGGATATTTGCAGATGACACCAATTATTTTGATATAATGTATCATTCTTGCAAGGACGATTTTTTCGAATATTTTTGAGAAGACACTTAAAATCGATATTGGACGGTAGTTTGTAATATCCTGTTTCATAAATTCTGGGACTAAAATAAATTTTTTGAGAATTCTTGGAAACTTTCCTGATAGTACAGATAAGTTTATCAGATTTGCTATGTGACTGCTAATTGTTGGAAAAATGCGATCGGATCCAACGTTTTTTTTATTTTTCAATTTGTTCACGGTTTTTTCAACTTCAGAATGAGAAACAGGATAAAAAAAGAACTTACTGTTTAGGGATGGTACAACAGTACAAGACAGCGACAGATTGTTACCATAGCAAGTGAACAGTCTATCTCTAGCTGCGGTGGAAAAATAACAAATCGGTAACCTCTGCAGGTTCGGAGAATAATGTCCCATTCAACTCAATGGACATAGGATTATGACTTTTCCTCGATTTGCCAATGAAAATGCTGACAATTTTCTAGATCGTTTTACTTTTATTTTCAGAATTCGCTATACTTGTACAATTAGCATATAATTTCTTTTACTTTATTAATAAGTTATGAAAGGTTTTTTGTTTTTTATATTATAGATTTCGTAGGTAGTCATGGAACCAAGATTCACGTGAAGTCAATAAAGATTATTCAGATCCTTTCTACTCTACACTACTTCTGATGTTATCCAACTTTTCTTTCTCTCGGAATTTTTGACATTTCTCGAAAGACAACATAAATCTAAATAGTAATATATAATAATAATAAATCTTTCAAAATATTGATCAACGTCATATACCCTATAAATGTCATCGAATGCATACTCAGATAGTCGAGTTGTTAAACTGTCCAGAAAGTCCTGGCTCAAATCTCGAATTGCAGTCGTTTTCAATTTATGTCCATATACAGGGGCAAAATTCAGTCTGTGAAGGATAACTCGATGATCGTCTAAATAATCCTATAAAATTCAATTTGTTGAAGAATTAAAGGATGCAGACTATGCTAATGGACTGAATTCTGTGAACGAAATGCTGCAGCGACTTGAATATATTTACATCATACTATTTAGTGACGCAGCAAATTTTTACCTGAATGGTCATGTTAATAAGCTGAATTGTTGGTACTGGGCAGTGGAGAATCCGAGACGAAAGCACGAACGACCCCTGCATAGCCCAAAGAACTTGATTTGGGCCGCTATGTCTGCTAAAGGCATAAGTGGCGTAATTTTCATGAAGATCAACGAGGCCAACATTTAATGTGAATATTGACCGTTATTGCGATAAGTTGCGAAATTTTTTGGTTCCAGAGATGCAGGAATATGCAAGCTTCAACATAATAACGTGGTTTCATCTAGATGGGGCCACTTGCCATATCCCAAATGATTCAATGGAAGTTGTTAACGAATTATTCCCTACTAAAGTCATTTCGCGAACTGGCATCCCAGAAGCCCCGACCTTAGCCCACTTGACTATTTCGCTTGGAGATACCTTGAAAGTAAGGTTTATCAAAAAAATCCAATGAATCTAACCCAGTTGATGCAAAAAATCAGGTCAGAAATATGGCAGCAATATCAATAGCTATGTGTCAATGTGTTATCGCCAATCTTTGTCGGCATTTAGAAGAGTGTCAGCAACGCAACGATCATCATTTGAATAACATCATTTTTTACTAATAACTCTCCAAACCATATGTGTATAATATACAACAAACTTTTTATTGTTCACAAATATTTTCTGTTTGTTTGAACTCACAAGTACCAGATACCCTTTCTGGACACCTTGTATTAGGGAAGGGAGTTTCGGAATATATAAAATGAACTGAAGAATGGAAGGATCTCTCCTAAGACTGTTTATTTGGGGTTGTCAGAATGCAACTTAAAATAGTGATCTCTGAAAGTTTAATGTATGTCTATAGCTATGATTCATCCATCTCAGAGTCTTGTAGAGTTGTCAGAAGATTCGATTCCGAAGGATCATTGCTTTTGTGCAATTTCAATCGTAATAAATAGGATATTTCAGAAGACAAGACCTCAATGGAGGAAATATTCTAAACTGTTTCCAATGAGGTATATATACTTACTTTTGGTTAGTTTTCGAGTTTTCTGAAATATGAGTTGGTTCATTTGTTGTGGCAATTCTACTGGTATCACGCTGTTCCAGAATACAGAAAGAAGGTTTTGAAGCGCGCAGATTCAGTACTTTTCTACATTTTTAAGGCTGAATAATAAATTATAATTCAAGATCAAAATATTCAGAAGCATACCATGCACTTCAGCTAACCAAGATTTCACTAAATTTAAGGATAAAACATCTACACTTTCAAGACCAAATGTAGTTTATAAAATAGATGTTAATCAGAGCTGTGCTAAGCACCGAAAAAAAGTGCTTCGAGCAGTAAGCCCTAAGCACTCGAAAAAAAAGGCTTCGAGTCTCGAGTTCTAAGCACTGCTTTCGACAGAAGGCTCCGGATTACCGAGCACTTTTGCAAAAGTAATTGAATATTTCGAGCACTAAGCACTAAGCACTAAGCACTTTAGTGGGAACTATTTTATGTAATGTTGTTTGATTGAAATGAGAACTCTTTAGCTTCATCGACATATCTAAAATTATGATTTCGAGACTGGGAAAAACTCAAAAGCCATTTTATTTGTTTTGTGAAACGCATGCATTCAATTTACATTCTGGTACTAGTTAATCTTATTCGTCGATCTGAATCTGAATGGCTGTTCCTAATCAATGCATAAAGTTGAATTAATAATCGAGGACCAATTATTTTATAAGCGAGAACACATTACTGAAAAAATGTGGAAAGCACTGACGTGAGATCAGGAGCTTTTACGCGCTTGTTCTAAAGTCTTTTCTCAGACTTAAAGAGAGTGCGATTCAAACTCAGCCAGCACAATGAGTGTGAAAGAATCAATAAACATATATCTTAAATGGAAGTCGAGTGAACTTACAGTTCAGCAAATTCTTCGATCTGTCATTCTTTCCATACCATATATAAGTTGTTGTAGTTGAGTGTCATCAATTATAACCGAATTTCAGTTTCATAATTGCTGAGCTATCGGACAGGTCTGGCCCAATAACTAACTTGACTTATATTTGGATAATAAACTAATTCTATTAATATGGAATCTCTATCTCATCTCTTTCGGAAGATAGAGAATATTCAGCCAAACATTTTCAAATTGGACCACAGTTTCTTCATCACGAGTCAAATCCAACCGATGGCGATCATTTTCAGCTCGATATTCAGAAATTACAGACATTTGGGAAAAAATAGTCCTCTTGTCGCAAAATTCATAATGACATTTCCATTCAAAATATGACATCTGCACACACCAGTATTTTAGAGACACTATAGATGAATTCCTTCAATATCTAAACAATCAAGAGGTATCAATTAAATTCACAATTGAAATCGAGAAAGACAGACAACTTCCATTCTTAGATGTACTCGTACATAAACAAAATGGAATCCCAAGAACCACTGTGTATAAAAAGCCAACGAACACAGGACAATATCTACATTTTGATTCAACCCACCAACTAAACACTAAATTGGGAGTAGCAAAATGTTTATTTGATAGAGCAATAAATATTTGTTACACTGAAGAAGACCAAAATGAAGAAATAAATAATATCTCGAAAACTCTTAGAAGCAATGGCTACCCCAAAAAGATATAAGAAAAAGCTAGACGAACAAGAGAAAGTCAACCAGAACCAACAGATATAAATCAGACCATTAAAACCGTAATTCCTTATGTAAAAGGTTTGTCGGAGAAAATGAGAAGAATTGGAAATAGATACAACATAACGACTGCATTCAAAACTCAAGACACTATCAGAGCTAAACTTACAAAAGTTAAGCCTAATAATGAGACACAAAGGACAAAGAACTGCATATATGAATTACCTTGCGAGTGCGGAAGATCTTACATCGGAGAAACTAAACGCCCTCTGAATGTACGAATAAAAGAACATCAGAAGCTTCTACGAGTACTAGACAGCGACAAATCCAGGTTGGTCCAACATGCTGTAGATGAGAATCATCGTATAAAATGGGATGAAGCATCAATAATATCCAAAGAAGAAAATCTTGCAAGAAGAAAAATCAAAGAAGCAGCATTTATGAAAATAACACCTGATTCCATAAGTGCTCCATCTATAGATCTGCCAGAAGTTTGGACGCCGATAGTTCGATCCAACTTAAAAAGATCATAATATCACAGATGAGTATATAACATCGTTCATTTTTCTTTCATGACTTCTGTCATATTGACTTTTTTGAAAATTGATAATTCTCAAAAAGTTTCTTACTTTTCTCCTTGATAAAGATAGAAGATGTCTATCGAAACGTCGGAAATCATTATATCCACAATAGATGATGGTAATAGCCCAAACAATCATTCAACACGAGCTCCATCATCAACAATATCTCGTCATCAACCAGTATTTTAGACATGTTTGTCATAAAAATGAACCCACAGAATTGGTTTCATTTTCGGCTCAATATTCACTCATTATGACAACTTGTCATAAAATTAAAACCACCCTCATAGAGATTTATAGTTGATGTGATGTGAATTCATAGATAGAAATATAATCTGTGACTTCATTTTCAGAAAAACTCTTATATCTTCTGGAGATTGTACGCTATGATGATGAAATTTTAAAATATTTTAGGTACCTATATCCTGCATAAATGCCCTAAATTGTTGTGATCTGAGCACTAAAGTGCTTAGAGTGCTTTCACGAGCACTAAGCACAATGCTTTGGCACAGCTCTGATGTTAATGAATGTGAAAACAATTATATTGGACAAACATCCAGAACTCTCAATGTAGGCATCAAATAACAGAAAATTAAAAGAAAACTCAGGTCTTTCAAAACATGTTTTCGATACTGGATATCTTATGAACTATTATTCAGAAACGGTTATTGGGACTTAAAACAAGACCAGGAAAAGATACTTTCTTGAATCTATAGAAATAGTAATGAATGACCACAGTTTAAATGCATTCAATGAATCAAATCATATCAGCACAATCTACAGCAACTTAATACGTCTAATCATGAATTTAAGACAGAACTACTAAAAATAGAGGAGAATAATGAAAATTGAGATATCAAATGGTTTTTACATGATCTATCTAGCTTTCAAAAGTTCAGCTATCAGATTTTTTGAGTTTTCAAGTTGACCATGATATATGTCAATCTTCATTGAAATTTATCATTAATGTCTTCCTGTTATTCAATTTTTCATTGATCTGATTTTCACAATTCGAAATTAAGCAAATCACATCAAATCCTAACAAATTCTCAAAGGTAGTGATATACATTGAATGAAATCAGAAGAAGAAATTTAAAGTTTTTCGAGAATTATTTTCTCACTTTATGTAAGTAGAATTTTTAACATAATACCTAGTTTCCTAAATTGTTAACTTTGTTGTTCCCTGAAGATGGGAGAGATCTCGAATGCTTGGTTCAAGTAATAAAGAGGATTTAAAGAAATCTTGTCTGACTGCATACCCAAGAATCAACTACATTATTATTAAAAAACCAGTCGATAATTCGATCCATTGAAATACCAAAATGATACAAAAGCTGCATGAAAATGTATCCCAAAAAATAGGAGAAATTCAAATGAAATTACCCCTTCAAATAAGGGCAAAAGCTGGTAAAAAACGAAGAGCAAGAGGGAAATGGCAAAGATCATGGAACCCGCTCGACAACACAATACTGAATCAACTCACCAAAAACTACGTGAAACCCTTCAAAAATATAAAAGTTCTTGATTCCAACACTACCTATATAGAGAATATATGGTAAATGATGAAAACGGGCACCGTATTTGAAAGGCTGCAAAGAAATTCAAAAGAATCACAATGAGAAAATCTGCTATTGAAATGACCAATGGAGAATGGGCTGCCTCGGATGAAAAGAAATGCATTATATTTGCCAAAAAAGTTACAAATGACCAACTGACCCCTATCCTGGTATCAGTGATGCAGAAGTTGAAACTTTTCTAGATGTTTCATGTCAGACATCTTTACCAGTTAAAACTTTCACACCAAGAGGAGTAACCAATGAGATAAGACGTGGACAGCGGCATCGAAAATGGCAACTCGACATAAATGAGGCTAAGTCAGTTCAAGTTACATTCATAACAAGAATAAATATATGTCCCCTCTCTGAATATTTGAAAAGAAAATACCAGCCGACACCAGTACTTAGTATATCGGCATACATTCAGACCAGTGCCTCAACTGGAGACAACACATTAATGCTAAAAAAAATTGAATAAATCCGAAATTCCGCAAAATGTATTGGCTTATAGGCTGGACGTCCCAATTGAACCTTCAAACTAAATTGCTAATATACAAAGCGATCATCAAACATTCGGGTTTCCATAGTCTGGAAAACATACTGTCATCTGATTTGGAAATTTCAAAGAAATATTTTATTGAGTGGCGATTATGTCCAAATCCCAACAAAACAAAGGTATCTTGTTTTGCATCTGAATAATCATGAAAAATATAGGAAATTAGCTGTAAATCTCAATGATTCTCCTATAGAACATAATTTCTATTCAAAATACTTAGGAGTTAAATTAGATTCATCTCTCAATTACAAGGCTCATTTAAATGATCTGAGCCTAAAACTGAAAACTAGAAATAATATTCTTCAGAAATTAGCTGGATCATCTTGAAGTGCTGATGCTTCCACTCTTCGCACAGCATCTCTAGCCCTAGTCTTTCCTGCAGCTGAGTATTGTTGCTCTGTTCGGTTTAATAGTGCACATACACAAAAATTGATGCACCATTGCATAGGTACATCCATGAGAATAATCACTGGCACCATGAGATCTACACCGGTTCATTCGGTACCAGTTTTGACTAACATTGTCCCTCCTCATATTCGCAGACTGGAGCTCTGAATTCTTGGAACAAATATCATTCTTTTGTCAATTGATTCCCAATTATTTCATATATTCCACAAAATAAAATTCCCAGATTGAAGTCACGAAAACCATTAGGCAGAATACGTTCTTCAATATGAACATAAGCGATAAAGAATTATGGAAGACTGAGTGAACTCTTACGAAATGTTCAATAAGTATCTCGTTTCTGATCCTCCTGAAAAAATTCCTGGTTTTGATCTTCCAAGAAAAATTTGGACAGTTTGAGAACAGCATGAGAACAATAGCATGCTATTCAGATGGAACTCAGTTCCAAGCGCAAGTTGTGAATGTGGAGAAACAGAAGAAACAATACCTGATCTCATCAATAGTTGTCCCATATATAAATTTCAAGATGGTTTTAGGGCTATTCATGATGTTTCCGATTCTTTCTTGGAATGGGTTACAAATTTGAAACGAATATGATACGAATTTTCGTTATTAAGTTCTTTTTTCTGCTTTTGTCTCTTTATTTCCAGATTCGAGCTGGGCAACTCGAAGAAGTCTCTGTCTCCATCAATAGAATACCACTCTTGAAGAAAGAAGTCCCTAAAATATATTTCAGCTTGTTTTTGTACTTTCACACTTAGGCGGGGAGCCAGGACTCTTTTTTTACAGGGGTTTTTTGCCTTTTATGTGATACGTCGAATTGTATGACATCCCGTCACTAACCCCTGATCTATATGCTTTATTGTTTGCTAACTAAGTATTGTCAGCCAAAAGTTCAAAAGAATATATATATATTTATCAAACCAATATGGACGTACGACATCCAATTGTGGAGTTGCGCTAAGCCTTTTATAAAATTATGAGATCATCGAAAGAGTACAATCAAAATTACTATGTTCATTGGTTAATGCACCTTGGTAAAGCTCCAACCACACCCTCCATGAAGAAATAATTGTCCCATGTGTCAGCACAGAAATATGCAAATCAACTGAGAGTAGATGCATTTAACTCAAGAAGATTGAAAATAACCTGGCCAAACGACCTAACTGACCAATCATAACCAAAAATCCATAAATGTAAAATACTTTCTATTAGTGTTTACATATAGTACAACATATTTACTTAATACTTTTAGAAGGTAGATTGTATATTTCAATAAATACTCTACAAAAAATGTTAGATGATCTAAGAAATATTCCAGAAAAATCATGCCAGGAAATTAACATGGCCAGGATTACTTCCCTTTAATGATTTGCCATTATCAAAAATCTTATGTTACCAGTTGTTTAAAATTTCCACAGGTGACAAATAATTTCATATATCCATAACTGCTGAACTAATCTACTGGAATGTCATAACGACATTCGGACACTCACAATCTATACTCTAAATATCGAGATACTATCTCATCTTCTTCAAAGTTTATTGCATACACGACGAGCCTGATCAGATGGAAAGCCGAAAATGTTCAACTTGATCCATAGATTCTTCGTGAGAGAGTCAAATCCGATCGTTTCAGATTTTAGACCATACTCAAAAGGAATACATTTGGACAAAATGGAAGCTCGTTTTTTGACAAGAAACAAACGCTTCGAAATAATATATGATCAAAACATCAAGATCAAATGGAGAGAAGATAAGGATATTTCTCCAAACACTCTCTCACATCATGAGTTCCTTAGTAAATAATTGCTTCATTTTGCCGGTATCTGGCGAAAACGGATCCATCTCGTTCGTTTGGAAAGTAATGAACAAAAGTGGTTCTTCACAGTCTGATAAGTCTTCGAGATGAGTGAACTTCCAAATGAAAGCTATTTTCGAGGGTATTAGATAACTTACAGAAGGGTGCATCCTTTTGTCTCAATTAGTTCATATTAATACACGTTAGAAATGGAAGACACAGTTCAGTGAAATCACAGCTTGATTATGTGGAGTCAATTTCTGCATCGAAATTCTTTTCGGTTGATGTTACTGGCTTGATCAACCAATATCTGAGATGCTTTCGAGCTCGATTCGAAAACAGATATATACTAGTCGACCCAAATAGAGGAAGTTCAGATACTGGACGATTTTTGGAATCTGAAAAAATATGTTGAACAACTTCAATCTTCTTCAATATATTTATGGGAGTTAGAATTTTCTAACTAGATATTAAAAATTAACACAGTTTTAGATTGACAGACGCTCATACATTGGATTCTCTAAGGTTAGCAATTTCAAACTACCAACTTGGTTAATGCTAAACTAGTACACCCTTATACGGTGTGAATCTTTAACCACTGCATTAATTTTAACTCTTCTTGACGTCAAAAGAAATATTTTCTTATTATAATATTTTTCCAAATTTGGCCCCGTTCAAAAAGTTTGAAATGGTGTTGAAATTTTATGGAAAAATTGCATTTTCACCTGTGATATTCAAACGACAATATCAATTGAAATAATTTCTTGTTGAATGTTTTTGATAACAGTCATGCATATTTCGAAATCAATAGATTTATTCCATTTCTTGTGGGTTTCTCACTACTACTGTACAGATTGGTTAAATTGCATGAAAAACAAATATCATTTGAACTAAAGGTCCGTATTTTGTTCTTCCTAGAATTATTAGTCTTTCTTGCAGATAAAATTATTCATCTTCTTTTTCCCTAAATTGCACCATTTTTGAGATACTATATTTGAAGTTGAAAGGAATTAAATCGATATAATCATCTGATGAAACATGATTGACTGAATCATTTCTAATGTTTTCAAACAATTCAGAATCAATAGTGGATGCTGTGAAATGTGATTATCATTCAAATTGAACTGGACTACAGAGGGGTATTTGCCCAATATGAAAACTTTTAACGCAGCTGAATACCTAAAAACGATTAGGAAAAAAAGTGTTTCTTTTGATCTCAAAAACCTATGGTTAAAATTAATACAGTGGTCAAAGACTCACCCTGTATATAGAACTCATATAATGGTAAGTGAATTCAAGGAAACGATCTCACATGTGGCATAGGAGATTCTACTAAGAGGGGCCAATTAAAGATACTTCATTGTGTTCTTAACTATACAGTATCATTTCAGATAGCGGTTCTATTGAAATATTTTCAACAAGTCGACAATACAGGGTCTTTCACGAGGAACCTCACCCATATTTATACGGGAAACTGTTGAATGTATTCTCATAAAATTCAGCACTTATAAGTATTTCACGATGCTGATGAAATCTAAAATATCTTCAAGGCATGAGCACCTCCGGTTTTTCCGGAAATGACGTCAACTTCCGTTTTTCAAATAAGAACACTATTTTTTTATTGCAGAAATAGATTTTTTAGAAAATTTCAAGTTATTTTGATGTAACATTTTTCAGTTTTGGTTGGAAGATTCTCTCTGAGCGGGACAATTCGAAAAAAAAATCGAAAATAGAGCTCCGCTGAAACAAGAATAACTTCGAGGTTTTTGGTTGGAAATGTTTCATTTTTGGGATTTTTCAAGATGTAAGATTGATGTATCCACTTTGAAAATCGAAATCGCGATTCATGATACAGGGAGTGAAAAAATCGCTTTCAAAGCTAAGGATGACAAAATTGTGAAAAATCAATTTTTTTCAAATTAGAACCCCATTTTATTATGGCAGATATTGAATCTACGTTAAAAAATAATGTGAGTGTATGCATCACACCCTTGCCCTAAAGTGAATATTTTCTGAGTTATTCACAAAAAACTGTCTTTCGTCTTGAATTTTCAGCTATTTCTTTTCCCTTCACGGGAAAAAGATGAAATTTTCAGGAACTGTTATTTGAACCATGCTGTAGATTTTTCACCCCTTCTTCAAACCGACTTCAAGTTACTATTAGGAGAACCATGGCAAACTCTCGTAGTTATAACTAGAGAAGATGCTTAAAGTTTTGACCGTTAATTTCTAGACATTTATTTATACGTCTCAGGAATGCTTCGTACGTTGCTCTTCTTATTTCATCGGAAGGAAGTGATCTGCAAAAGTGTTTAAAAACCAAATCGAGTTTCAAAACTATGAATCTAAAAATCTAAACAAACCTGAACGCATTTCTGTCTCGTTCTATGCAGTCCTCTTTATCAGTCAGGGGAGTTGAGTACACAATATTTTTATCCTACCCCAAACATAATAGTCTAAAGGAGTTAAATCTGGAGAACGTTGTGGCCAAAGATGTGGACCATTGTTCGCCAACCATCGATCTTCAAATAGCTTGTATAGGATATTTGACACATTGAGTGAATTGTGTAGAGAGGCGCGCCATCTTGTTGATACCATAAGTCATTAATGTTCTTTACTAGCCTCTCAATTATTTGAGTCAATATGTTTTTTTGTGAATTTAGATTCATCTGTCCAAATTATGCAGTCCAAAAAGTTTTCATTCTCTTGAAATCGAATCATCATAGCTTCGCAAAACTCTGTTCTCCCGACGAATTCAGTTTCCTTCAAATGCTGTACCCTATTGAATTTATATGGGTGCATTTTATGTTTTTTTAATATTCTCCAAACACTCGATTGAGATAATCCCAGAGCAATCTCGGCATCTTCGAGAGAAATTTGAGGATTCACACGAAAATATGCAAGAACTGTAATTTCGTTGTTCTCATCTTCTACTACACTTTTTTCTCTGTGTATAGTTTTCTTAACGAATGATCAGACATTTCTCAATTTTGTCATGGTTCTGTTAATGGTATCTCTCGTTGGTCTGGGTCGGTCAGGAAACCTCTCAATGAACAGTCGAATCGTTCTATCTACAACTTTATTACATGAAGTAGAATGAGATTTAAATAATCTTCATTGGTAAAATTAGGCATAGTGATCAAATTCATAACTTCATACTAATTATCACCAAATTAATATAAACACAAAATGCTACTGAATAAAGAGGAATTTGGCAGATGTAATTAATGATATCTATCATTAATAAAAAAGAATGTAAAACATGGTAAGATTTTGCATATGGTTCATAAGGAATTATTTATTTATCACTGGAGAGAAAACCGATGGCCGATTAGTTGAAATAAAGAGGTTTCCGATACAAATTAGAATCCAAATTCGCCATCTATTTAGGAACAACCTGTAACTTTTTTCTCTTGCATATTGGGGTAGTAAAATCTAGAACATGGTTTGAGTAACAGTTCCTGAAAATTTCATCTTTTTGGCGTGAAGGGAAAAGAAATAGCTGAAAATTCAAGACGAAAAACAGTTTTTTGTGAATAACTCATGGCACGACAAGGGCCTTTGAAAAATAAAGGAAAACGAAAGAAAATTATGAATGCAATTCTGAAATAATATGAAAAAATGACTCGAAAGAAAATGCGAATGCTGGAGTATCGACTTCTGCCTACCTGGTTTCACAGTACGGCTGAATGAACTTGTCCAGGCACTCACGGGCGAGAATAGTCACTTTTTCACTAGAGTTCGAATTTGTAGATTTAACGAGAAAATTATTTATTTCCAAGAAAAGTGTTTTGTACTTCCTCGGATGAACGCCGGTTCAGTACTCTGGTCCGACATAGGTCATATGCTCCAACATATGTTACGCGTTAATCGGAAAGTGAAATGAACATATACAGAGTGTATTACCATTGAACCGAGCAAGCAACTTGGAAGAGAAATGAATGAAACTAACAAATTTAACTAAAATAATAAGTTGCAGTAACATAACCGCCCACCTAAAATAGAATATTTTATGAAACAAAGCAAATACAAAATTGAAAAGATATCGAACATAAAGCAAAATAATATATATATACATCAACATACGTCACAATTATTGAAGAGGTAATGGACATAATTTAACCACTGATCTCTGCAGTACACCTTGAGTATTCCGAACAGTAGCTACTCTCTAGCTATTTTATCAGCGCCAGGATGCAATTTCTCAATGCGTCCAAGTCGCCAACGCAATGGAGGGACTTGATCATCTTTTATCAAGACTAGTGCACCTATTAAATAAGGAGGCGAGTCACTATTGAACCACTTTTTTCGTTGTTGCAGTGTGTTCAGATATTCTAAATTCCATCTCTTCCAAAAATCCTGATGGATACGAGTTAAAAGCTGCCAACGCGATAATCGACCGATAGTTAGGTGAGACAAATCTGGTTCGGGAATAGCAGTTAATGGAGCCAAAGTAAGAAAATGTCCTGGTGTCAGTGCAGATATGTCATTCGGATCATTACTAAGCGGACATAGAGGGCGAGAATTGAGCACAGATTCAATCTGTGTGAGGACTGTATAAAACTCCTCATATGTCAGGATCTGATGACCGATCACTCTCAACAAATGGGATTTGACAGATTTTATACCAGACTCCCAAAGACCCCCAAAATGAGGACTAGAAGGCGGATTGAAACTTCACTCTATTTTCTCTTCCAACACAGCGCCCTGCATATATCTCGAAAGCTCCCGATAAGCTCCCCTGAAATTTGTTCCACCATCACTAAAGATGTGGTTACATCTACCTCTTCGAGCAATAAAACGACGAAATGCAGCAAGAAAAGCATCGGAAGTAAAATCTGACACCAACTCCAAATGCAATGCCTTCGTTGTGAAACATACAAAAAGACATATATACGCCTTTAACGATTTGGAGCCACGAGACCTAGACACAGTTATGAAGTATGGGCCACCATAATTTACTCCGACGCACTGAAAGGGTTTGAGCTGATTGATTCTCAAGGGTGGCAAATTACCCATGAGAGGTTGAGACATTCTGGGATTGACTCTGAAACACGTGTTACAGCGAGAAATAACTTTGTTTATAGCTCGTCTGGCTGATAATATCCAGACCTGTTGAGACAGAAGGAACTGTAAAGTCTGAGCAGCTGGATGCAGATATATTTTATGGAAATGCTGAATAAGGAGCTCAGTAAGACGATGAGATGAAGGAAGCAAAGCTGGGTGTTTGTGATCATAAGCCAGACCAGAAAAAGACAGACGACCGCCCACCCTGAGAACCCCATCTTCTCCAATAAATGGACTCAATTTTCGAAGTGATTTAGATATGGGATTTCCCGAGATGAGATTATCGATTTGTTCCTTGAACACAACCCGTTGAACCTGTTTTATAATGAAGAAAAGTGCATCTTTGAGATCAACTGCGGAAAATCTATATATCCTAGGAGCTTGAAGTGAACAAATCTGAAAATACAAGCTACCACCCTTTGAACCTTGGACAGAGATGAATACCTGGAGAGCAAATCATCAACAAACGACGGAGAAATGAAAGCTGACAAAGAGAGGTGACATTCTTCTTTTTGTACAAAATGAAGAGAATTCTCTATTTCATCATTTGCGAAGGTGAGATGTTTGGAACGAAGCCAGTCAGGGCCACCCACCACAAAGAGCAGTTTGACAGTTCGGTTGGCGTTAAGCCGCGTGAAACACAATCAGCTGGGTTGTCTTTCGATTGGACATGATACCAATTCTCTGTTGAAACTAAGTCCTGAATTTGAGTTGTCCGATTGCTTACAAATGTCTTCCATCGATGAGGAGAAGACTTAATCCATGTTAGAGCTACCATAGGATCTGACCAAGCAAAAATGTTATCCATTGTAAAGGCTGACTGGTAAACAGAGGAAACCATATTAATGAGCTTTGATAATAAGAGACAAGCACACAATTCCAGTCGTGGAAGTGAAATTCTCTTCACTGGGGAGACCTTTGATTTACCACATACGAAAGAGGTGTCAATGGAGCAACCCTAATGTCCATGCTGGATCAAATGCTTACAGAAAAGTGCATCACTTAAAGATAAATGACCAGGTACATGAGCTGATGCATCGAAAACAACCCTCAACTTTGTGGATGGACTGTTGGGTTTGATTATACAATGGTGAGGGATATAGAAAGTATTTTCATAATCCGAACTCGTAGAAATCAATGACATATGATCTTTTTCTAAATATTCCTTCATGAAAGTAGAGTATTCCTTGTATATCTTCTGGTTTTTAATAAGTTTACGTTCAAGGGATAAAAAAACGACGTAGTGCGAGAGAATATGTGTCACCGAATGAAAGTGTTGACTGATCAGGTTTAAATGGTAACGCCACAGTGTTCCGTCCAGATGCATTTCTAGAATAGTTCTGAGTGTATAAGTTCTCACAAAATTGATCTTGTGGTGATACAATGACATTCTCTGAAACTTCTTCAAGTTCCCAGAATTTTTTCAACGAGGAGTTCAAATCTGATTCAGATAATGACAAATGAAAATTGTTAACTGATATGTTAGGTGATTGAATCTTTCCCATGAAAACCCAACCAAATACTGTCTCAAGTGCTGTTGGTTCCAAACCGTTACCCTCTATACGACCCGGTCGAATTATTAAAGAGAATATATCCGCTCCCAAAAGAAGGTCTATTGATTTCGGAATAGAAAAGTTCGGATCTGCTAACTTCTTGTTATAGACACAATTCCAAAACGAATGATTTACGAAAGAACTCGGCATTTCCGAACAAATCTTCGGAATCACGACGGCATCGAATGTAAAAGATGGATTTATTTGACCTGATGGACGAATAGTACATTCAGTGCTGCAATTAGCAGAAGATGAGCTTTCACAAATTTCATTTATCGAAAATGAAGCATCACAAATATTCAAGCCTAATCTATTCACACACAATTGAGTTATAATATTTATTTGAGAGCCTCCATCCAACAGAACTCGGACCTTCTGATATCTACCCCAAGCATCACGAATTTCGACCTCAGCGGTTGCTAAGAGAACGGTAGAATTTGAAAATTGATACACCAATTTTTGTCCGTCACAGTCTTGAACCGATCTTGAACAGTTTGTTCCAAAAATGATGGACATTTGCAAATATTATGAGCTAACATGCAATAATTACAGGTTATACGTTTCTTGAATGATTCAGTTTCCGTTTGAACGAGAAGAGTCGAATTTCTTTTATTCATTGAGAGAGAACTAGATTTCAAAACTTGAGAATTCGAAACTGAATGAGTTTTCGACGGAAGAGAAAGAGCTGCTGCCTCCAAGGCTATACACTGATTTGTCAGGAAATTTCGTAAATTGACAAATGACGGAATATCTGTTGAACATTCTTGTAATTCAAAACGTTTGATCGATGCTGAATCTAATTTCTGAATGAGAATGTGAAATAAAACAAAGTCCCACTGGTCAAAGAGTAAACCTAAATTCCTTAATACCGATAAGTTCTCCGCAAAAACCTCTAGAATTCGCCTAAGGTTTTTAGCTGAATCACCCTGTAGCTTTGGAACATTACAGATTTCCTTCCAACAAGTATTAGCGAGAAGTCTTTTATTTTGATATCTTTCCGCCAATGTCTGAAAAGCGCTTTCATAATTTTCAGCAGTCAATGGAAACCCTTTAACTAAACTTAAAGCATGAGAAGAAAGTGAACCTAGGAGGTATTGAAACTTTTCTATCTGACTCAAGTTAGAATTTTCATGTACCAAACTTTGGAACATATCGAAAAAAGTAGGCCACTCTTTATAATTCCCATTGAAAATGGGCAATACTATCTTTGGAAGTTTAACATTTGGCGAACTGATAGAGCAACTATTTTGGTTTTTTATTGGGTTGTTTACTACAGGAAATAAATTAACATAAGTCGTTCTGATGGTGTAATAATTATCCATAAAGGCTGTTCGAATAACTTTCTCAGTGTTCAATTCCGGTTCTTCGGAAGATACAATCATAGAGACAATTGAAGTGTGTGTAACTTTTGAAATTCCACGAAAATATCCTCAAGTTTTTCAAATCTTAATCTGAATCTTACGTGAAGACTTTCATCAGTGACAGCGAATTGTGCCACATTCAGAATTTCGTCGAGATCATCAATAACAATCTGACGACGAGCTTTGAGTTGTTTCAATTTTGTCGTCATTATTATTATTCAAGGTTTATTGCAGAAAACAATATGAATTTTGTTTTGAGTAATTTTGAAAAAAGAAAAAATAGACTAACCTATTAAAATGAACTAAGTTAATTGATAATATTAATAATTAAGATTGAATCTATTGAATTGAAAATCGAGTTGAAAATAATGAAATGATGAAAATAAACAAAAACAAGAATGTCTATCTTTGTTTATGTTTTGAATAAAGGTTATGAACATAGATCAGAAAAACAAATGAAGAGTTGTCTTTGTTCTCAGGTAATGAAAGCTAAATTCTATAACATGCGCAGAAATTAATCCGCGATTAAAGAATTTATGAATGTGTTCGATATCTTGTCAAGTTTTTGAGGTAAGGTGAATATTGACCGATTGAAATCAATGCAAATGAAAAAACTAAATGAAAAAATTCCAAAATGCTTGATCGCAATAATTTTGAAAACGCGGTTCGAAAATATGCGTGTCAAGAAGGACCAAAATGGCACGACAAGGGCCTTTGAAAAATAAAGGAAAACGAAAGAAAATTATGAATGAAATTCTGAAATAATATGAAAAAATAACTCGAAAGAAAATGCGAATGCTGGAGTATCGACTTCTGCCTACCTGGTTTCACAGTACGGCTGAATGAACTTGTCCAGGCACTCACGGGCGAGAATAGTCACTTTTTCACCAGAGTTCGAATTTGTAGATTTAACGAGAAAGTTATTTATTTCCAAGAAAAGTGTTTTGTACTTCCTCGGATGAACGCCGGTTCGGTACTCTGGTCCGACATAGGTCATATGCTCCAACATATGTTACGCGTTAATCGGAAAGTGAAATGAACATATACAGAGTGTATTACCATTGAACCGAGCAAGCAACTTGGAAGAGAAATGAATGAAACTAACAAATTTAACTAAAATAATAAGTTGCAGTAACAACTCAGAAAATATCCACTTTAGGGCAAGGGTGTGATGCGTACACTCAAATTAATTTTTAACGTAGATTCAATATCTGCCATAAAAAAATGGGGTTCTAATTCGAAAAAATTGATTTTTCACGATTTTGTCATTCCTAACTTTGAAAGCGATTTTTTCACCTCCTGTATCATGAATCGCGATTTCGATTTCTAAAGTGGATACATCAATCTTATATCTTGAAAAATTCCAAAAATGAAAATTTTCCATCTAAAAACCTCGAAGTTATTCTGTTTCAGCGGAGTTCTATTTTCGATTTTTTTTTCGAATTTTCCCGCTCAGAGAGAATTTTCCAACCAAAACTGTAGAATGTTACATCAAAATAATTTGAAATTTTCTAAAGAATCTATTTCAGCCATGAAAAAATGGTGTTGTAATTTAAAAAACGGAAGCTGACGTCATTTCCGGAAAACCCGGAGGTGCTCATGCCTTGAAAATATTTTAGATTTCATCAGCACCGTGAAATACTTATAAGTGCTGAATTTCATGAAAATACGTTCAGTAGTTTCCCGTATAAAAATGGGTGAGGTTCCTCGTGAAAGACACTGTATATATATATATATATATATATTCTTTTGAAATTTTGGCTCACAATATTTAGTTAGCAAACAATAAAGCATATAGATAGGGGTTAGTGACGGGGTGTCATACAATTCGGCGTATCACATAAAAGCCTAGGGAAAAAACGCCAGTAAAAAAAATCCTGGTTTCCCGCCTAAGTGCAAAAGTACAAAAATAGGCTGAAATATATTTTAGGGAATTCTTTCTTCAAGAGTGGTCTTCCATTGATGGAGACAGAGACTTTTTCAAGTTGCTCACATCGAATCTGGAGAAAAAAGACAAAATCAGAAAAAAGAATTAAATAACAAAAATACGTATCATATTCGTTTAAAATTTATAACCCATTCCAAGAAAGAATCGGAAGCATCATGAATAGCCCTAAAACCATCTATAAATTTATATATGGGACAACTATTGATGAGATGAGGTATTGTTTCTTCTGCTTCTCCACATTCACAATTTGCGCTTGGGACTGAGTTCCATCTGAATAGCATGCTATTGGTACGACCATGACCAGTTCTCAAAAGATTAAGAACTGTCCAAATTTTTTTTGGAGGATCAAAACCAGGAATTTTTTCAGAAGGATCAGAAACGAGATACTTATTGAACATTTCGTAAGAGTTCTTTATCGCTTATGTTCATATTGAAGAACGTATTATGCCATAATGGTTTACGTGACTTCAATTTGGGAATTTTATTCTGTTGAATATCTGAAATAATTGAGAATAAATTGGGAAAAGAATGATATTTATTCCAAGAATTCAGAGCTCCAGTCTGTCTGCAAATATGGAGAGCGACAATGTTAGACAAAACTGGTAACCAATGAACCGGTGTAGATCTTATGGTGCCAGTAATTATTCTCATGGATGTATTCAATTGTGCATCAATTTCTTGTGTATGTGCACTATTAAACCGAACAGAGCAACAATACTCAGCTGCAGGAAAAACGAGGGCTAGAGATGCTGTGCGAAGAGTGGAAGCATCAGCACCCCAAGATGATCCAGCTAATTTCTGAAGAATATTATTTCTAGTTTTCAGTTTTAGGCTCAGATCATTTAAATGAGTCTTGTAATTGAGAGATGAATCTAATTTAACTCCTAAGTATTTTGGATAGAAATTATGTTCTATAAGAGAATCATTGAGAGTTACAGCTAATTTTCTATATTTTTCATGATTATTCAGATGCAAACAAGATACCTTTGTTTTATTGGGATTTGGACATAATCGCCACTCAATAAAATATTTCTTTGAAATTTCCAAATCATATGACAGTATGTTTTCCAGACTATGGAAATCCGAATGTTTGATGATCGCTTTGTATATTAGCAATTTAGTTTGAAGATTCAATTGGGACTTCCAGCCTATAAGCCAATACATTTTCCGGAATTTCGGATTTATTCAATTTTTTTTTAGCATTGTTGTCTCCAGTTGAGGCGTTGGTCTGAATGTATGCCGATATACTAAGTACTGGTGTCGGCTGGTATTTCCTTTTCAAATATTCAGAGAGGGGACATATATTTTTTCTTGTTATGAATGTAACTTGAACTAAAAAAATTTCACGATTACGAAGTAATCAAATAGGAAAAGATACCAAATGACGAAGGAAATTTGATTTTAAAGGACTATCTCACATTTTGTCATGACTCTCAAGCCCAGAAAAATGATTATCGGAGACGGAAAGATTTTGGCGTTTCCTGAAATAATAGGATTTTTAAGTTGTGACGCAATTGAAGTAGGTGTGCGATATGTAATGTAACGGTAAACTTGCTGATAGAGATGTGTTTTAAAGGTTATTTTAATGTAATAAGATAAATTCCTTTGAACAAATTGAGCTTAAATCAGTCAGAGACGCAAGAAATACCAAGAGTAGAAGTTTGTAAGGTATCGACGGCAAACGCAAAGAATCGGCGGCTTTTTTGAGGTATAATGAGTTAAAACAATCATCGACGCTTGCGACAAGTTTACTCCTGAGGTTCTACAAAAAAAAAGTTTTTTTGTGTGTTACCTACTGGCATGAAGAGGAGAAGGTGAAACCCAACACCTCGGAGTAAAAACAACAACAAGAACGGAAGGGGGTGATTGAAGCCTCGCTAATTTAAAATGGTTAGTAAAAATTTAAATCCTTTTTGGAAAGGATTATGAAACTGGTACGAGAACAGTCCTGTTGGAATGAACAAAACCTCATCTTGGATGAAAAAAAATCAAACACATGAAAAAACCGTCCACACAAAAAATAAATTACATTTCACTCTTCTTCGGGCCACTGCCGTGTTCGAACTAGCCAAGAGCGGAGTATCAGACCAAAATTTCATAAAATAACGAGTCATTCGAATCCAAAATCGATATCAAACTATTCACAAATGGATCCAGATCACCACAAAAAATATTATCGAACAAATTAGAGAATTAAAAAGAAGCACTTCAACAGCACACGACTTCAGTTTCTAATGGAAACAGCACCAGCAGCGGCCCAATGGAAGCGTCAACATCAGCCACATCAAAATGTAATTAACAGTGATACAGAATAAAATTGTAATTTTTATTATACAATCAATAAAAATTAGTAAAAATAATATCAATGTAAATATTCTACGCAATCTCTTGTTATAATGTCAATAATAAATATTTTTGATGTTGATTTGTTTGCAATGTTGGACTTCATGCTAACCAATATGTAACATATTTTTCATTCATTGAATTTCCGAAAATTTCTACACGACAAAAAATACCACATTACCCACTTTACCTATCTTAAAATTTCAGAGAGTTGATTGGGATGTCATAGGGTGCAACAAAAATCCTTCAAAAATTCATATGAATTTGGTAAAAGTGAAAAAAAAATTGATGTGATTGTTCACGGATTTCGTTCCCAAATATTTTTCTTCCACAAAATGAATTCTTCCCTAATTTTGAAACGCAATGTATCGGGTTTGGTATGAAAATAAAACACGAATTATCAATGGGAAAGTAAAAAACATTTCATTCAAATTATTGGCCATTCTTTTTTACATATTTTAACCACCTTTCTGTCAATTTGTGGATACCACGCCAATAAAATTGTTCGTCCTCTAAAGCAAACCAACCAGGCACCTAATTTTTGACCTCTTCGTAGGAATCAAAGTGCTGCTCAGCCAATGCGTGTCCCATCGATGAACACATATGGTAGTCGGAAGGAGCCAAATCTGGTAAATACGGCGGGTGGGATAGCAGCTCCTAGCCAAGTTTTTTGATTGTATCCTGAACCGATTTGCTTTGTGTGCAGGTGCATTGTCATGGAGCAAAATTACTGTGTGTTCTGGTCCATTCTGGTCGTTTCTCGCTCAATGCATGGTTTAAATTGATCATTTGTTGTCAGTAACATTCAGTATTAACGGTTTCACCAGGTTTTAAGAGCTCATGGTGCACCACACCTTTCTGGTCCCTCCAAACACACAGCATTGTCTTCTTACCGAATCGATCTGGTTTTGCAGTCGATGTTGATGGTAGTCCAGGATTTACCCATGATTTTTCTCGTTTAGGATTCTTATAATAAATCCATTTTTCATCGCCAGTAACAATCCGATGCAAAAACGATTTTCTTTGGTGTCTTTGAAGCAAAATTTCACAAGTGTTTTCTGGGTTTTCCATCTGTCTTTCAATCAATCCATAAGGCACCCATTTTCCACACGTTTGGATCTTCCCTATAGCTTTTTAATGGTCAGAAGTTGTTTGTTGCAACATTTAACTTTTTGCCATAGGTTTTTGATTCAAAGTGTCGTCTCCATTCATTTGCCATTCAGCGTCCTCATTGGCGGTCTTCATTTCTCATATCAAAATCATTATTTCTGAACCGTTGAAACCATCTCTTGCATGTTGTTTCTGATAGAGCATTATTACCATACGCCTCGACAAGCATTCGATGCGACTCTGCAGCACTTTTCTTCAAATGAAAACAAAATTTTAATGCTTTCCGCTAATCATCTTTTTCTGGTACAAAATTCGGCATTTTCAACACGATGAAAAAATATGATGTTGTCTGTTTAATGACTTGATGTATACTAAATATGTTTCACAGATGACATAGCAAACAAACAAATGTTCCCTATCGAGACATTTGTATCTTGACGCTCACTTCATACCGGTATACCTGGTAAAATGAACGAGTCCTCAATGCAATCAAATAAAGGCTCGTATACGTCGTACATTCAAGTCCAAATTTCACAAAGGCCATTATTCTTCGTAATCGAATCTTCTGAAATCTCTACAGGAGGATGAACCATCTCTTACAGACATAGCCATTAAACATTCTCGAAGCACGACTTCTGGTTATCACGAGGGGGTAACTTCAAATGGAGTAGATTGTACAGTCTGACTGGGAGTATTTTGGGAGTGTATTGGGAGTATATTGGGAGTGTATTGAGAGTGTATTGGGAGTATATTGAGAGTGTATTGAGAGTGTATTGGGAGTATATTGAGAGTGTATTGGGAGTATATTGGGAGTGTATTAGGAGTACATTGGGAGTGTATTGGGTTTGTTTCTTGTGAGTGCACATGAGTGTCGTGAATGAATTCTTATAATACTGTATCTGCTCGGAAAAATGCTGCGGTTAATATAGTAGTATTAGATTATTACAAGTCCACAACTATGTTGCCTTCTTGCTCGATCACTTCGCGCTAAGTTCTCGGTTTAGTCAGATAATTATTATCGAGATATTGAACGGAAAAGTTCATTCACAATTTTAAGACTAAAAATACTAAACACAAACACCGGTCTCTAATATAATATCAATTTTTATTATTATAACAATGCATATGTATATATAATATAATATCAAGCATACTTATAAACTAGAGCGTTTCAGGTTTTTATATGAAGCACATATTTCCTGACGTGTTCTTTCATGAATCTGAAATGGGCAAAAACCAATCATATCGATTGGACCGAAAAAATGTATTTTTATCCACCTCAGCGACATCTGCATTTTTAGGCCAATCGAAATAATTTAGGATTCCTCAAAAATTTCATTTCGAATCTATCATCGAATACAGCCCTTATCACTCGCCCAATATACCAGTTTTCGAAATAGAATACTGCATAATACTGCTCTAGGTTTACTTTAGGTGAAGTTTTAAATTTAACTGAATCTGAGGCAGAGCTTTTGAATGACCTGACTCTCAGCAATCTATCGGAGGACAATTTACTTCTCTGATTGTCTAGGAGCCAACACAATGAAGATTTTTCATCGTAATCTTTTTCCATTTACTTCACATTGCAGTAAGCTCTCACTATCAGAATTCAAATCCTTACACCTCATATTCAAGAAGTCACCAAACCCATGTAACTAGTCATTATTTACGATTTCCTCATCTGATGTTTGCTCTAGATCATCTTCTGAATCAATTGAATTCAAGAAATCCGTTGCACCTGGCACATTTCGGTAAATATCAGCGCTCAAAGTAGTATCTACATTTTTATCCATGTCAATAATTGCGTCGTCTGTTTCTGAGTCGTCATTCTCATCAAGATTATCCATGGGACTCTTGTCAGTTTCTCCATCGAACTTCAGTAAAATTATGTCGTTGGACGCGTTTACACTGTCAACGTGAATATTTAAGGAATTGAGAGTGTTTCTCGCATCGGACTGTGCTCTTTCAATGATATTCTCGATTTCCAAATTTGAGGGAAAGTCATTTATCGTGGGAGTACTATATCCTAATTTGGTACTCTTGTTTTCTCTTGGAAATATAAACTTTTTATTCAATTCGGTTACTGCGCTATTCAGAAAGTCAATTTTCTTTATTCGGTTCAATATTTCCAGAAGGCTGAAGTTAACAATCGTACTGAATGTAGATGTCATCGAACGTGTCGCTTCTAAAGAGTTGCTCACATGGTTGTGAGCTGAAAAGCCAAGGGGTAAACATTTCAGGTTTCAAAATTCCAGGTTTATCTCGAAACATGATAATCAAATTTATGAGAGAATGCCCATTCAATTCTATACACAGATAACAGTTCAACGATATGAAATTCTTCGCCACAGAAAACTTTTTTTCCTCAACCAGAATCGCCATAATCTCAAGAAGAATATACAGTACCAATTGTAATATATGCGATCTTCAATTGAGGTATTCTTATTCAAAAATGCCTTAATCATAAAGCTCATCAATTGTGAATAGCAGGCAGTGCCATAAAGTTTTTCTTCTCTCAATAAATTTATAACATTTTCAGAACAAATTTTTTCTGCTGATCTAAAATTCATTTTGTCTTCAGGCTTGAGATCACTTTCGATTAGAAGGTGCTTATCTTTAGAGTATTGACTCATTATCATTTCTAAGTCCCTAGGAGTCGCAATGAAATTACCTAGAATAAGATCTTCTTTTTCAATAGCCTCGTTTTCAATTTTGTGATGATGTGCACTGTGTCTTGAATGCAAGGTTGGAAAGATTCACCATTTGTTTCTAAATGAGTATGAAACCATTTCCAGTTACCATGTATTTTATTGAAAAATTCATTTGCAAGCGCATCGCTTTCAGAAGACGGTGTCGCCATCAGATGAAAACCCAAGTATAATAATACCAAATTTTTAGCCTCTGAGTTCAGGTATTTCCATCGTTTCAGAACATGATTATAATTGAACCTGTTATTAGTACCGAACAGACTTAGACAAAAAGATGGTCTACCGTCTACAGGGCATTTCGCCACTAATGCATAAACATAATTTGCTCTATCTGATTCAATGAAATACCTTTGAACTTCGGAGGCAGATGTTGCAGGAAAATTATTAGAAACCGGAAATCCAGTTTCTTCGTTCAACGGATGAACAAACCCTACGATTGAATTGGTTCTAGAACAATATTGAATTCTGCCTGTGATACTAGTAGCATCTTCTGACAACCAAATAACTTTCGGCAAATTTTCCGATTCTAAAAATTCAGCCAACTGCTGAAATCTAATGTCACCTTCTTGAAAAGCTCTTACTTCACCAGTTCGCTTAATAATAGCGCTCGGAGACGGAATCACTTTTTGAGATTAACGTATAATGTTTCATATAGAAGACGGCCCCCACTAAATATAAATATATACAAAATTGAATCAAATCGCTGTCAAATTTGAAATTTTTTGCCTTGAAGGCGTTTTGTCGAGCAGAGTCGTCCAAAATATTTAAAAACACACTAACATTATCTCGAACATTATCGTTGACTTTTGAGTTGGTTCGTTTGTAACTTCCTAACTGAGACATTGTACTGGTCAATCGTTCATGCAGTTCTTTGTTGGCATTTATCATTTTTGCAATTTCATCAACATAATGGAAGTAATTGGTGATCAATGACTGATTGGGTGCATTCCTTTCTCTAGCTCTTCTGGCTCTATTTTGCCTAGAATAAAGTTTCCAGTCAACTTTAGCCGTTTTCGAAATTTTTGGAGATTCAATAACAACGGAATCAGTGTTCTCCACGGTACTTTCGCTGATTCCGCTCACCGAAAATTTTTCCTAGCTTTTTAATTTTTTTTATTCGTATTTTCTTCGTTATTCGACAATGAAACTGGTGTGTCAGTATTTGAGTTGATCCTAGAGCTAATTTTAGGACGTTTTGATTGTATGGGTGAATCGAGGGTGAATGCTTGGAACTCGATTGTACCTCATTTATCGTGAGTTCAAGTGTTTCCAAATTCGACGTGTCAACACTCGTGTCAACATTATCAGCTATTTGAACATTATTTTTCAAATGAGTCTCTGTTTCTGCCATTTCAGTGAAATCAGCATTTGAGTCGACATCCAGAGAAAATTTTTGAACTTGTCTCGGGTTTTCTCCGGAAGAAGTCATCTATCTTTTTTGTTCTCAAATCCGTATCAGGTTTATTGTTCATGATGTCTTTACGAGCATGAATTTCCAAGTGTCGTTTCACGTTGGTGAGAACCCATTTTTGGCGGTTGCCATGCTTATACTGTCGCATCTGGAAAAAAAAGCGAGTTAAATCAATCATAATAATACCTGATTTCATACTTGTATCGATTACGATTGTTTCTGAGAGCGCGATACTACATTTTTCTTAAAAAAACTTACCTTCAATTTTGATTTGCAGAACGGACAAGAACTATCGTTCATTACTGAATCATTAGTTTCGTCCACCTTACAAGAAATCGTTATCTGTTTTATCTTCTCAATGAATGCCAATTTAGTATCGCTGCTTCCTAAAAACTCTTCTGCAAGGCGTTTTGAACAATCTGTTAACATTCTTCTCAAATTTGCATTCTCTTCTGTTATATTTTTGGCTAACTTTAGAGGATCGTTCGTTTTCTTTTCTTTGTTCGATTGTTTCTGCGCTTCACTTTGTCTATTAGAAGCTCCATTTTGAGAATCTATATGAGCCTTACCCTTTGAAATAGCTTGAAAACAGTAATCTTTCAGTTTTTTCAAAATAATTTTTTCTCCTTCAAGAAATTGAAATGTCTGAGGTTTCTTATGAAATCGGCCATACATTTTTTTAATCGATTCTTCTTCGTTCTCGATTAATTCAAATAGAGACTCTCGGTTGAAAACCTCTATTCTATTGATTATTTCATCAGTTAGATCAGCAAGAGTAAGACAACTCGAAAACTCATGGAAAATTAAAATTTCTTTTACATGATTTGGGATGGTCAATTCTAATTCTTCTTCGAAACGTTCGAAGATTTCCGAAAGTTTTATCTGCCATTTTTGCTCTTCAATCTACCAACCATGTATTCATTCTTCGATTCTATCCTAAAAAAATTGAAAAACTTCATAGTGTAAAATCGACGACTTTTTTTCTAATATTCATGGAATGATGAATTAGGTAGAAATATGCAGGTGAAATCAACGGGGGTTTTCAATTCAATTCACGTGATGGTTTTTCAGCTATTCACAAAAATGAGGGTAATTCAATTATGAATTGCATTCAACTCTGGATTCATTGAATTATTTTTAAACTTGGCTCTTAGATATACTAATCGGGCTTTATTTCGAATAGAGCAGAGGAACAAATGAAAAGGCTTATATTCTGTGACAAAATTCTGCAATTTTCCTAAGGCCAAAGTGTCGTTTCTATATTAACTAACAAAATTATCTATTAGGGGAGACCGGGGCTGGTTGTGACATTTTTATTACAAACTGTCATATTTTTTCATTGGTTTGAGTGTTGTACCTGAGTATAGGTTCGTTTGATTAAGTAACTGTTCAGGAATATTATTTAAAATAAATTTTATGTTGCAGACTAATAGTAATAACATAAATGTATGAATTCTGAAAAAGCTGTGTAACTTTCAACCCCGTGCTTGGGGCTGGTTGTTACACTACACGGGGCAAATTGTTACAATAAAAACAAACGTATTATAAGAGTTTTTATTAGGAACAATTATCACAATCAGTTACTTTTCTTAATTTAAATAACATAACATAATGTCTATAAAGCAGTCTTTTGCCTCATTACAACAAAAACATAATAATTTGAAATGACATAAAATTACAAACTTAAACTTTGGTCTTCTTATTCGTAAAAACAAAATATAGATAATTTCTTACCTATAAGATATTAAACCTTTCTATTAAATAAAACCTTTGTAATGAACAAAACGCATTTTAAAATTGCAAATAAACTACACTTTAAAAAAACATAAGGAAAACCAAGCAGTTCAGTCACTGTAGGTAGTCTGAATCGTCACTCTCATAATTCAAACATATGTAATGTGTAATATTTCCTCTAACACACTTAACATGTGACCAATTCTTACAAGCTCTACACTCTACCCATTCCTCACCAGATTGCTTCGGATCAAAAGGATCACAACATATCAGACAAAAATAACCATCCTCTACTTCACTTTCTTCGTCAGTGTCATGTAATACTTTCCTCTTTACAGCAAGACTTTTTTTCATTACTTGTTTTCCTTCTCTTATGTGTATTTTCCTGTTTAGTCTTCTTTCCTGTAGACTTTCCTCCTTTGGCTGACTTTCCTTTTTGGATTTATTTTCCTGCTTGTTACTCTGTGCCAGTGCCAAAGCATTTTTTCAGGCGTATCTGTTAAAATTGCTGACTTGCGAGTTTTTCGTGTTATTTTGGTTGTTCTCGCAGCGGCTTTTTGATAAGGCCGAATAATCTCGGGAGAAAAATTATTTTCATTGGGCATAATATCTTTGCTACAACCAGCAACTGGGTTAGTAAAAATTAAGCTTTCGGGTTCTGCCATGGTACTTTCTATGGGAGAATGAGGAGAAGATGGAGTTGAAGTTTCAGCCTCCGTGTTCTGTGCTGTAACAGCGACATTTTCGACGTTAGAGTTAATTGTTTCGTCAATTGGTCTGTCAGTAACAAAAGCAGACAAGAAGTCTTCATCTTGAAAAATATCTTTATTGAATGGTGCAATACCAGTCTTTTTAAATCCGTTGATGATGTTCGTTGGATTTAATGCCGAGGGTAAAGCATTTTTCACTATTGATGGAATGTCGTGTATAGTCATTGTCTTGCCTGGATTGTTTCTAAGCCAACCATCTTGTTGACTGGCACAGTAATTTTGAATGGTCCGTAGATCCCCACATCCAGAGGCTGGAGCTTATGTGAACAATGTGGTGGGAAGGACAGCAATACCACATTGTTTTCTTTAGCTGTTTCGATGACCTCAATGTCCAAGTGTGAAGAATGATTGTCCAATAATAAGAGAACTGGGTCGGATGGAGATGGTTTCACATTATCTATGAAATGTTTTATAAATATTTTGAATTCCAGCCCAGTCATCCAGCCACTTGAGTTTCCGGCGCCAATGCAGCCTGGAGGACCATCATGAACAAAATAGTCCCTGTATTTAATTCGTGGGAAGATAAACATACATGGCACCGAGTTCCCACTGCATTTACTGCTACGCAAAGAGTTACAAGAGTCCTCTCTCTGCTGATGTAATGGAACCAACTTGTTTAGATCCCTTTGGAGCTAAAATTTTCTAGGTTTCAGTACTGTTGTCACACCTGTTTCGTCTACATTCCAGATGCGTGACAAAGGAAATTCATATCTATCCAACACTTCAGCCAATTTAGAAAAGAAATTTTCAACATTCGTTTTATTAAATGACGTGGCTCTGCTCAAGCTAGTAGCCTCTGGTGTTCTTATAGATAACGACTGGTTGCGTTTTAAGAAATGCTGCTAGCCAATCAGACCCTGCTTCTTTTTGTCAAGCCACGATTGCGGCATTACAATGTTGTGCTTAAATGCACAAGCAAATGCCAGCTGCCTGACATCCTTCGGCGTCAATCCGTAATAAATTTGGCTGCATTTAATTAAGTAACTCACCAAAACGGCTTCTTGTTCGTTTTTAAAAACTTGCCTATTCCTCTGGTACCCGACTGTGAGAGATTCCATAGGTGTCCCCTTCTCTTTTGCTTCTTTTCTTTTACTTAAGTATCTTGTTAGCGACATATGACATAATCCGAAGTCTTTTGCGATGCCACCAATTTTTAGTTTTGTCCTCCTCCAAAATAGCTGCTGCTTGTTCATAAATATCTTTAGATATTTTTCCCCGCTCTGTTTTTCTTATATACGTCCTCATCCTACAAAAAAAGACCAAAACAATATAGCACAAATTATTTCAGTCGGTAACAAGCACTACGGGGCAGGTAGTGACAAATCACAACCTGCCCCGCGCAAATGTAACTTTTAGCCCCAACGCCAAATCTGACCTTTTAAGGTTATGCAGTGAAAACGCCAATAAACATAGCTGTATAAACGTAGATTCATTGTTAAACGAAAGCATTAGGGCGTAAATATCACTACATGGACGTCTTTGTCTTTATGGAACATAGGTTGCAAACCAATATTACGAAAAAGTGTAAAATTTTACTAACCTGCGATTTTTATGGCGGCACGCGCGGGCTTCTTTCACAAAAACGCTGGCACCACTGGCTCTCGGGTGTGCTGGCCGTCGGCGGCGGGAGTATTTGTCCCTTTCTAACGTCAGTATTGCGTTCTTTGTTTCGCGACCATTGCCACTGTAACTACCTACCCTGTCACTTCCAGCCCCGGTCTCCCTACTTACCTTAAAAACGTTCACAATTCCAAGCCAGAGTCACTACGGCACACACTCGTTGATACAACCACAGTCTAATAACTACAGAACAATCGCCCCACTCTCGATAAGATCTTTCGAACCCTGCACCGTCCCCTCGCCCCTATTACGAGGAGTTTCGGGAGCGATTTCTTCGAAAAAGTGCAATAAAACTCGTGCCGACAAAGCGTTTTCAGTAAATTGAGGGTTCATCATCAAGTTGAGAAAATTCTTTTATCTCACGTAGGCATTGACACTGCGATTGCATCTAAAAGTGTAAAACATGTGGCAAATAGCGTTGTAAAACCATAGCGTTCAATAACTTTTGGTCTGAATTTTGAATATATCTGGAAATAACAGAATGGCATCTGCAAATATATTGAAGATCATAATATTTACGCAATATAACTGTAGATGGTATCAATTTCTACAACAAATGAATGAAATTATAAAAAATTGAAGATAAAAGTACAAAAACTATAATTCGCTTCAAATTTCGGTTTTTCATTCGATTACTTTCGAATTTGACTTTCAATCATAAATTTACATTCGAAGTTTATGAAAATCGAGATGAAAATCAATCTGAAGTTACGGGAATAAATTGGATGGGAATAAATTGGGAGTGTAAGGGAATAAATTGGGAGTGTATTGGGAGTGTATGGGAATAAATTGGGAGTGTATGGGAATAAATTGGGAGTGTATGGGAATAAATTGGGAGCGTATTGAGAGTGTATGGGAATAAATTGGGAGTGTATGGGAATAAATTGGGAGTGTTTCCAAAATTGGGAGTAGATTGTACAAATTTTTTGGTTGAAGTTATCCCCTCGGGTTATCATTCTAACAACATCAAGGCCCGATTGCACCAACGCCCCTTAAAATGTCGCTTAGCTAAGTGCCGCTTAAAGTTAAGGGTCGCTTAAATTCATCTCCAGTTGCACGACTATCACTTAACAGAAACTAAACTAATCGACGCTTAACTTTCTCAATCAAGTGACATTTCAGTATTTCTTTTCTCCCTAGATCGATAAAGAGATTTGATTGGCTACACGCAATAATTGATGTTCTGTGGTTAAAGAAGTTTTAAATATTTCCTCTATTCTATGGCAGAAATATTTGTTTATAAAGTAATATATAAATAAGCAAGCCCGATATGGTTTTAATTAAAGACTTTATACGTAAATACGCCTAGGAAATCCTCAATTCACAATTTCTATTATTTCCAAGTCGTCATGAAATGCCTCAAATTCATTGAAGAAGTGTATTATACAAATTAATAGCGTTGTTCGAAGTATATATTACAATTACGATTAATATAATTTTGTCACATCACATTTGTTCGAAAATCACAAAGAAATACTAGACAAATATTTGGAAAACCGAACAAATCAAATTATTTCAGGTTAGAATCACAGATAAATATCAAAATAAATATACATTTACCTTTGATCTATGGGTAGAATCTGCCCTTGAATAGTTAAGTGGCCATGAATGAGCACTTAAATTTAAGGCTCGCTTAAGGGATTCAAGTGCCGCTTAACAGTTGGTGCAACGCAATTTAAGTTAAGGATTCATTTTAAGGGACGCTTAACGCTAAGTGTTCTTGGTGCAAACGGGTTCAAATGAACTGATAAAGTAAGCATCCATCTTTTTCTTAGATAATTTTATGAGTTCCTACCATAAATTAAATGAAAAAACTCCCATAATTTCTCGTGAAAAAACTCTACGTTGATGATATTTGAGAATATGGATATTTTCCATATTCCCAAATATTATCCATACATGCAGAAATTTTGGTTGAAATCCGATACAGATATTCATGGGATATGAAGTACTGAAATTGTTTTTTTGGGATTTGCTTTTGATTGTCTGGGGAAAACTTATTCGTTCGAACCCTATTCAAATACTTTTCAAGTTACAAATTGATTAGATGGATATTCTCGAATTTATTGAATAACTAAATTTGATATATGCTTATAATTCGTTATTTAAATAAATGCAGACGGCAACGATTCTGAAAATACTTGTGCGCGTTTTATTTCGGTCGGACCCTATGTTGCATGCACAAAAAAGAATATCTACAAACATTCAAGTATAATGTTGGCCACTTACGCTTTGGTCGACTGAATGTGGAACCTTCATAAGTAGGTTGTTACCCTCGTTATATTTTTCGGGTTGAGTAGTATACTGTACCGGATTTGTTTTAGCAGTGTATATTCGCCTGAGCGAGTGGCAGAGTTCGAACAGATTGTGTTATAACATGTTTATTCTCTTTTTTCTGTCCGAATGTTCTTTCTGGAGTTACTACGTCGCGTCATTATTATTCCGTAACAAAGAGGAGATAAATATAGAGTTTGTTATAAACAAGATTTCATTTTGAGGATTTAATAAATCTCTCCAAGTAATAATTCCACATATAATAGTTGAGAGTATCTAGGATTTTTTGGTTGTTATTCTCTGACTGAACTCGATATTCGAGTATTTTAATAATTCGGAATTATTGTTACCCCACATCGACCCCACACACCATCAAGGGGTTTTTATATTATTTTTGCTTTCTTATACTGTTATCCAACTTGATACCATCTTTTGCCTGGTGGAAATAAATTCCCGTTTATATTGGAACTTCTGTTGGGTGATCACAATATCTAAGGACAACTTTACCAACATAATAATTGTGTGGATAAGTACCCCACAGGGGATCCAATTATAATTGTAAATTTGGACTGTAAATTATGTAAATCATTTTATTTGTTAATATATAAGATTATATAATAAGGGTGAATAGGTTTAGTTACGACCATCAGTCTCAATTTATTGTCGATTTGGGAATATAGATTTCAGTTAGATTTTTTTTTAGTTCATCATTAAATTTTTCCACCTCTTATATCCGACCAAGAAAATATTCAGATTTATTGTCAAATTAATTGTCAAAAGTTTGGTAATTTTAGAATTAGGAGATCAGGCATTCAAATTACCTGGCGCCCTTCAACATTAAATTTCAAACATGCTCAAGAGGGAAAACCCACCCTGAGTGAGCTGGCTAGTCACCTTTGTTACACCTGACAATTTGAAAAATTTGAACCCATGAATTGAAATTAAGATATTTATTTGGATAAGCACGTAACAAGGTCTGCGCAGGTAGATCGAAATGGTGTGTTGCAGGTTCTCAAGCGTATACAGGTTTCCTGGGCAAAATCGAAATTCGATTCATTAAAACAATGTACGATCGCCATTTGCGGCCTCGCACGCTACGGTCTGCCGAAGGAGTAACTGTGCAGATTTCATATCCAGTGAACCATGGCGTGTGTGGCCGGCATTAGGCCTGAACACTAGCTGATTCTTTTATTACAAATGGACAGAGATGATTATTTCCCAAACTCCATTCGCTAGAATATCGCAAGCTCATAGTGGATTATGAACTTTGAAGGTGGATCAAAGTTGAAACTTTTAATGCAGACAAAGCGATCGAGAAATGGCAGATTGAAAGTGGAAGGTGAATTTTAATTGGAAACATAATCGAGCCTCACATTAGGACACGAAATTTCTGCATCAAAGGATCGACGAACTGCGAAAACTTTCTAGACTATAAAACTTTTTAAATTTACCTACAAAATGAGTTCGTAGAATTCAAAGAGTTTGCGAAACTTTTCAGTTAGCACACGCTAAATCTTCTGATGTGGAAAAATAATTTCTACTATATTCAATTTCATATACCTATTTTACATATCCCAACTTTATGCATATTAAGTTGGAATATTATTTTCAGATTAGGAAGATTCTGTTTTATTTTCATAAACTGGAAGAGATATGAAATCCATTAATTTTAGTGATAATAAGAACTTATTGAAAGTAAACTCTGCAACTTCCCTTAGTGGGGGAGATGAACTTTTGACATCTGGGCATTCTCATTTCACAAGACGCTATTGAGGGATTTGTCTTGGCATGGTGTCAATGAAGAAAACCGATTAATTAACAAGATGCATATTTTCATTTAATGATGATATAATTATCCTCATAGAATTTATTAGAGAATATCTGTACAAAATCCTGAAGGTTAGGACATTATCTGACACCATGTACATGCCATCGATTGGCTAAATTTCTGCTGAAAATTATATCACCATTAAAAAGTAATTCAACATCGATGATAAGAAACACGAAACACTTCATAGAAATAATGAAACATCAAGAAATCATGGAAGAAGACGTTATGGTCAGCTTCGACATTACCAGTTTGTTCACTAATATTCCGACAGATAAAACACTTATCATAGTTAGGAAAAAGCTTGAAGAAGATCAAACCCTTAGTGAAAGAACTACACTAAGCGTGAATGCAATTATGGAAATGCTTTCTATTTGTATTGAAACAACATATTTCCAATTTAAAGACATCTTTTATCAACAAGAATTTGGAATGGCCATGGGTTCACCACTATCACCAATTTTAGCTGATTTATATATGGAAATTTTCGAACAGAAGGCATTAGAAAAATATGTACTTAAACCCAAACTGTGGAAAAGATATGTAGATGATACTTTCATTATTTGGCAACATGGAAGAGACACTATAGATGGATTCCTTCAATATCTAAACAATCAAGAGGAATCAATTAAATTCACAATTGAAATCGAGAAAGACAGACAACTTCCATTCTTAGATGTACTCGTACATAAACAAAATGGAATCCCAAGAACCACTGTGTATAAAAAGCCAACGAACACAGGACAATATCTACATTTTTATTCAAACCACCAACTAAACACTAAATTGGGAGTAGCAAAATGTTTATTTGATAGAGCAATAAATATTTGTTGCACTAAAGAAGGCCAAAATGAAGAGATAAATAACATCTCGAAAACTCTTAGAAGCAATGGCTACCCCAAAAAGATATTAGAAAAAGCTAGACGAACAAGAGAAAGTCAACCTGAACCAACGGATATAAATTAGACCATTAAAACCGTAATTCCTTATGTAAAAGGTTTGTCGGAGGAAATGAGAAGAATTGGAAATAAATACAACATAACGACTGCATTCAAAACTCAAGACACTATCAGAGCTAAACTTACAAAAGTTAAGCCTAATAATGAAACACAAAGGACAAAGAACTGCATATATGAATTACCTTGCGAGTGCGGAAGATCATACATCGGAGAAACTAAACGCCCTCTGAATGTACGAATAGAAGAACATCAGAAGCTTCTACGAGTACTAGACAGCGACAAATCCAGGTTGGTCCAACATGCTGTAGATGAGAATCATCGTATAAAGTGGGATGAAGCATCAATAATATCCAAAGAAGAAAAACTTGCAAGAAGAAAAATCAAAGAAGCAGCATTTATGAAATAACACCTGATTCCATAAGTGCGCCATCTATAGATCTTCCAGAAGTTTGGACGCCGATAGTTCGATCCAACTTAAAAAGATCATCATATCACAGATGAGTATATAACATCGTTCATTTTCTTTCATGACTTCGGTCAATATTGACTTTTTAAAAATTGATAATTTTCAAAAGGTCATGTCATGTCAGCTCAGAAATAGAAAACAGATCGAGAAAGTATAAAACACTAGATTTTCGTTCCATTTTTGGAAAGCCAAATTTTTTTTTATTTCAAAAAATTTACAACATCTTATGGTTCGTTTGAAAATAAGTGATAGGAAATGGTCGAAACCCTTCCTTAACTCAGTCTCAGTATTTTTATGGTCTTAATGTTGATGAGAACAAAAAATGTGGCTTCCCAAAACAAGAGCAGCTCTTTCTGTCATTCTCATTACTTCTAAGCTCTGAACTAATTTCTTTAAAACTCGAAATACCTATTTATAATGAGATGTATGCACTAGAATGATCATCACTCCTGCAAAGCCTAAATGGGCAGCTGGTTACGATAATATATGGCGATATCGATTGATCCAAAGTAATTCAAATGAAAATGGACAATTTAACAGGCTACTGGCCAATACGAGAACGTTTACTACATGCTCACAAAGTTTTATGACAACGCTCAAAATCGAGTGATATGGGTTGATATAAACAGGACTATGAATCGATGTGTCGTAAAAATTATAGAGGAAACAGTAAAAGTTCTCCTCCTGTTCAAACGTTTTACGGTCCCATGTGGAAAGGAAACAAACTGTGAAGTTGAGATACCCCGTAGTAAATGTACTGCGTTATCCCAGGCTTATCTTCAGATGAGTAGATATAAAATCACTATACACGTTCATCCGGGCTGTCGTACACTCTATATCTTCTGAAGCTAGGTTTGTCATATTTTCAGAATGCTCTCTGACAAGAAAGTATCTGGAAATTTGAAATTTAACGCAAGAATATCAAACTTCTTCAATATTAATTGAATCTCCTTGAAAATATGCTTCATTTGAATGGATGAATATATGCCAACGTTCTTTCCAATGACATTTTTTATAGGCGCTTTCAGGAATGGCCTTCGATTCCTTCTGCCAATACTCCTTTATGGCGTCTATGGAGTCAAAATCTTGTTCCCCGGAGCGGTAATTCAGTCTGGAGAGAAGAAAAAAAGTCTCACCGAGCTACATCAGGCGAGTAAGATGGCTGGTCGATAGTATTTATCAAGTGTTTGGTCATACAATCCTGAATAATCGGGCCTCGATAAGAGAGAGTTATCGACCTGCAAAATGCACGAATTGCTTCGCCACACATACGGCCTTTGATGACGGATATTTTCGAGCGAACGTCTCAAAACAGTTAAATAGAAGTCCCTATTGACCGTTTGACATTGCGGAACGAATTCATTATGAACCATACACGAATATCGAAAAAAACAATGAGCATCGTATTGATTTTCTAACAACTTTTGGTTACGGCTCGTTTGCATGTGGTATCCATAGACCCATTGTTACTGCAACTTATTATTTTAATTAAATTTGTTAGTTTCATTCATTTCTCTTCCGAGTTGCTTGTTCGGTCCAATGGTAATACACTCTGTATATGTTCATTTCATTTTCCGATTAACGCGTAACATATGTTGGAGCATATGACCTATGTCGAACAAAGAGTACTGAACGGGCGTTCATCCGATGAGGTACAAAACATGTTTTCTTGGAAATAAATAACTTTCTCGTTAAATCTACAAATTCGAACTCTAGTGAAAAGTGACTATTTCGCCCGTGAGTGCCTGGACAAGTTCATTCAGCCGTACTGTGAAACCAGGTAGGCAGAAGTCGATACTCCAGCATTCGCATTTTCTTTCGAGTCATTTCATATTTTCAGAATTTCATTAATAATTTCTCTTTCGTTTTCTTTTACTTTTCAAAGGCCCTTGTCGTGCCATTTTGGTCCTTCTTGAGCCGCATATTTTCGAACCGCGTTTTCAAAATTATTGCGATCAAGCATTTTGGAATTTTTCCATTTAGTTTTTTCATTTGCATTGATTTCAATCGGTCAATATTCACCTAACCTCAAAAACTTGACAAGATATCGAAAACATTCATAAATCCTTTAATCGCGGATAAATTTCTGCGCATGTTATAGAATTTAGCTTTCATTACCTGAGAACATAGACAACTCTTCATTTGTTTTTCTGATCTATGTTCATAACCTTTATTCAAAACATAAACAAAGATAGACATTCTTGTTTTTGTTTATTTTCATCATTTCTCTTTTTCAAAATTAGTCAAAACAAAATTCATATTGTTTTCTGCAGTATAACTTAAATAATAATAATGACGACAAAATTGAAACAACTCAAAGCTCGTCGTCAGATTGTTATTGATGATCTCGAGCAAATTCTGAATGGGGCACAACTCGCTGTCACTGATGAAAGTCTTCACGTAAGATTCAAATTAAGGTTTGAAATACTTGAGGATATTTTAGTGGAATTTCAAAATTTACACACTTCAATTGTCTCTATAATTGTATCTTCCGAAGAACCGGAATTGAACACTGAGAAGGTTATTCGAACAGCCTTTATGGATAATTATTACACCATCAGAACGACTTATGTTAATTTATTTCCTGAAGTAAGAAACCCAGTAAAAACCAAAGTAGTTGCTCTATCAGTTCGCTCAATGTTAAACTTCCAAAGATAGTATTGCCCATTTTCAATGGGAATTATAAAGAGTGGCCTACTTTTTCGATATGTTCCAAAGCTTGGTACATGAAAATTCTAATTTGAGTCAGATAGAAAAGTTTCAATACCTCCTTAGTTCACTTTCTTCTCATGCTTTAAGTTTAGTTAAAGGGTTTCATTGACTGCTGAAAATTATGAAAGCGCTTTTCAGCGGAAAGATATCAGAATAAAAGACTTCTCGCTAATACATGTTGGAAGGGAATCTGTAATGTTCAAAAGCTACAGGGTGATTCGGCTAAAGACCTTAGGCGAATTCTAGAGGTTTTTGCGTAGAACTTATCGGTATTAAGGAATTAAGGTTTACTCGTTGACCAGTGGGACTTTGTTTTATTTCACATTCTCATTCAGAAATTAGATTCAGCATCGATCAAACGTTTTGAATTACAAGAATGTTCAACAGATATTCCGTCGTTTGTCAATTTACGAAATTTCCTGACAAATCAGTGTATAGCCTTGGAGGCAGCAGCTCTTTCTCTTCCGTCGAAAACTCATTCAGTTTCGAATTCTCAAGTTTTAAAATCTAGTTCTCTCTCAATGAATAAAAGAAATTCGACTCTTTTCGTTCAAACGAAAACTGAATCATTCAAGAAACGTATAACCTGTAATTATTGCAAGTTAGCCCATAATATTTACAAATGTCCATCATTTTTGGAACAAACTGTTCAAGATCGGTTCAAGACTGTGAAGGACAAAAATTGGTGCATCAATTGCCTCCATTCTGGACATAAGATTAACAATTGTTCTTCGAAGTCAAATTGTCGTATTTGCCACGGAAAGCATCATACCCTGTTACACATGCGCAATAATGCGGATAATGATTCTTCAACAGAGATGTTTCATTTCAATGCTGCAAAGTTATCGATTTCAGGCTCAGCTCAGGTTTTAACGAATGTTTCTTCAAATTCTATCGTTCTCTTAGCAACCGCTGAGGTCGAAATTCGTGATGCTTGGGGTAGATAGATATCAGAAGGTCCGAGTTCTGTTAGATGGAGGCTCTCAAATAAATATTATAACTCAATCGTGTGTGAATAGATTAGGTTTAAAAATTTGTGATGCTTCATTTTCGATAAATGGAATTTGTGAAAGCTCATCTTCTGCTAATTGCAGCACTGAATGTACTATTCGTCCATCAGGTCAAATAAATCCATCCTTTACATTCGATGCAGTCGTGATTCCGAAGATTTGTTCGGAGATGAAGAGTTCTTTCGTTAATCATTCGTTTTGGAATTGTGTCTATAACAAGAGGTTAGCAGATCCGAACTTTTCTATTCCTAAATCAATAGACCTTCTTCTGGGAGCGGATATATTCTCTTTAATAATTCGACCGGGTCGTATCGAGGGTAACGGTTTGGAACCAACAGCACTTGAGACAGTATTTGGTTGGGTTTTCATGGGAAAGATTCAATCACCTAACATATCAGTTTACAATTTTCATTTGTCATTATATGAATCAGGTTTGAAATCCTCGTTGAAAAGATTCTGGGAACTTGAAGAAAATACAGAGAATGTCATTGTATCACCAGAAGATCAATTTTGTGAGAACTTATACACTCAGAACTATTCTAGAAATGCATCTGGACGGTACACTGAGGCGTTACCATTTAAACCTGATCAGTCAACACTTTCATTCGGTGACACATATTCTCTCGCACTACGTCGTTTTTTATCCCTTGAACGTAAACTTATTAAAACCAGAAGATATACAAGGACTACTCTTCTTTCATGAAGGAATATTTAGAAAAAGATCATATGTCATTGATTTCTATGAGTTCGGATTATGAAAATACTTTCTATATCCCTCACCATTGTATAATCAAATCAAACAGTCCATCCACAAAGTTGAGGGTTGTTTTCGATGCATCAGCTCATGTACCTGGTCATTTATCTTTAAATGATGCGCTATTGATAGGTCCTAAATTACAAAAGGATATTATTGTGATTTTGATGAACTTTCGTGTTCATCGGTTCGTTTTCACAGCTGATATCAAACAAATGTATCGTCAAATATTGGTTCAAAATTCACATCGAAACTTTCAAAGAATATTGTGGCGGTTTTCTCCATCGGAACCCATAAAAATATATCAGCTGAATACCGTTACGTACGGAGTCGCACCAGCACCTTTTCTTGCCCTTCGAACTCTGACACAGTTGGCCGAGGATCAGGAGCTCGTTTTCCAAAGGCATCCAAAAATTTGCTCACAGACATTTATGTCGATGATGTCGTTACAGGTTGTGATGATTTGGAAGAGGCAAAAACGTTACAAGAGGAACTGGTTTCCCTATTGAATTGCGGTGGTTTTGAGCTCCGAAAATGGAGTAGTAACAGTTCTCAATTACTCTCAACCATACCTCTGGATCATCAATATCAGTATAGGTTTCCTTTCTCCATTTACTTTTCTTGCTAAGCATTTGATCCAGCATCTTTGGACATTAGGGTTGCAGTGGGATGATACACTTCCAGACGATGTCAGCCGTCGCTGGAATCAGTGTAAATCCGAATTAACCGAATTGGGTAAATTAAAGATACCTCGGAAACATGCATCGAAACTATTTTATCGTTGCGAACTTCATGGTGTCGGAGATAGTAGTGAGCGTGGTTACGCAGCCGTGGTCTATTTTAGGTTTTTCAATTCTGACGGCTCCATTGACACCTCTCTCGTATGTGGTAAATCAAAGGTCTCCCCAGTGAAGAGAATTTCACTTCCACGACTGGAATTGTGTGCTTGTCTCTTATTATCAAAGCTCATTAATATGGTTTCCTCTGTTTACAAGTCAGCCTTCACAATGGATAACATTTTTGCTTGGTCTGATTCTATGGTAGCTCTAACATGGATTTAGTCTTCTCCTCATCGATGGAAGACATTTGTAAGCAATCGTACAACTCAAATTCAGAACTTAGTTTCAACAGAAAATTGGTATCATGTCCAATCGAAAGACAACCCAGCTGATTGTGCTTCACGCGGCTTAACGCCAACCGAACTGTTGAATTGCTCTTTGTGGTGGGCAGGCCCTGACTGGCTTCGTTCCAAACATCTCACCTTTGCAAATGATGAAATAGAAAATTCTCTTCATCTTGTACAAAAAGAAGAACGTCATCTCTCTTTGTCAGCTTTTATTTCTCCGTCGTTTGTTGATGATTTGACTCGAGGTATTCATCTCTGTCCAAGGTTCAAAGGGTGGTAGCTTAAATTTTCAGATTTGTTCACTTCATGAAAAACTCTAAAGCTCCTAGGATATATAGATTTTCCTCAGTTGATCTCAAAGATGCACTTTTCTTCATTATAAAACATGTTCAGCGGGTTGTGTTCAAGGAACAAATCGATAATCTCATCTCGGGAAATTCCATATCTAAATCACTTCGAATATTGAGTCCAAAAAATGATAGTTTTCTCACATAATTATGCTCCTAAATTCAATAATTTCTGAGTTATTTGAGATTTTCTGGATTTATGTAGTACGTAGAGTCAAATTCATAAGGATATTCTGTGAGCATAGAAGATAAATCATCCCATTTATAATTCACAAGTGTCAGACAGGTCTTATTGTTAGTCGTTATGAAATATTTTGATTTCACAAAATGAATCGTTGCTATTCCAATAATATAATGAGATTCTGGATTTATTTCTTATATTGTATTTTTTCAATTGTATACGCAATACACATTCAAATGCACTTAATGATATTGTTTATTTCAAATGGTGGATGACACAAAATGTTGAGTATCCAATGAGAAGTATCCCCATTTTTTTTTACAATTTCTGAAAAGATGTTTCAAACTTTCCAAATTTTGGAATGTAAGAGCCCCTAAAGAATACAAAAAAAGGGCAGTTGATGAAATTAGTATTTCTACTTATTTCGAAGCGAATGAGAATTCATCTCTTCAATAGGAAACACATTAAATAGATTCGCTACTTCGGTACACCAAATTATGATTATAAATAAATTATGATAATAAAAATAAAAATACGTTTCAGAACTCAAATTAACAAAATGAATGACTAGGTAAGAGTCTCAATATGGTACCCATTTTGTTCCACACACTTTCGAATACGTCTTGAAACACCTCGGTTAGTCGCTCGCTCAATTTCCTCCCCCTTTAGAGAGTGGAAAGCATCCTCCACACGCCATATCAAATCTTCTTTGCTTTCAATAGGAGATTCATAGACTATGTTTTTTATTTTACCCCATAAATAAAAATTTAAGGGAGTAAGATCGGGAGATCCTGGGGACCAAAATAGTGAAGAACGGCGTCCGATCCACCGGTTACCAAACATTGCATTCAGTTCTTCAGACACCTCGTGCGAACTATGTGCCGGAGCCCCATCCAATTGATAATATGCGTTAGTCGACATACTCAACGGCAGGTCATCCAAAAACTCAGAAACAGAATTTCTCAGGATTTCCAAAAATTTTTCTTCATAAATGTAGTACCGCACTTTATTGTTCATCAAAAGAGCAAACACATTAAAACTAAATTTGTTCTGGGGGTTTCTTTGTCTTTTTCTATGAGGATTTTCACTTCTCCAAATGTGGCAATACTTTCTATTACATAGTCCTTCATTATTGAATCTTGCTTCGTCTGTCCAAATGATCTTTTTCAAAAAATTTTCATCATTTTCAAGTTTTTCTAATATTCCTCTACAAAAATTTAACCTTTTTATGTAGTCACCTGGTTCTAATGCATGATCTTTCCCTTATTTGTAGTCATGCATGTTGTGTTTTTTCAAAAAAAAAGCTGCACTTCGATGTTGTAAAAACATTTTACGCTCAGGATATTTAAAATAACATATAACTGACTGAAAATATTTGACTTTTTTTCAGTTTTTGGATATTTTGAAAACTATTCAATTTAATACAATGGTTTTAACAGAAATGTATTCACTATTGAATACTCGTTCATACCAGGAATGGAAAACTTGAAAAAAAATTTATTTTCACACCTTGTATAACCGGAAGTTTTTGGGCTTCGAAAATATTTTAGCTCTGTAGAGAACTTTGAACAATATCATAATCCCAATTTTCAGATTTCACATATGTCTAGTTCTCCAGAAACGTCTAATAGGCACTCGAACTTGAGACACCCTGTATAGATTTTCAATTTTTCATAAGAACTTCAGGTTATAGTACCACAAGGTTCATAATATGGGTTTATAAAGGTGACAGGAATCTGCCTATGAAACATCAGGAGTAAGGTGATACAACAGTTATTATAGGGCGTTCTATAGAAGTGTTTGCAACTTCGTAATGGAACCGATAGTGTTCAGTGTTTTCAAATTTTTATCAAATCTTTTATATACATAAAAATCATGTATGTCCAATATCCGAGTACCCATATAAATCAAGATTAGAATAACTAATATAAAGGTGTTTTTAAAAAAAGTGTTTTGACATCACTGCATTTTTATAGTATGCAGAATAACCTATAAAAATTATTAAATTTACACCCAACAATCGGGAATGAAATTTCTTTAGGTCCTCATTGATATTAATTTATTGTCGAGATAGAGAACAAGAGGAGCAAATGGCCAATATTAAAAAACAGTTATTGTTTCAACTGGAGAACTTTTCTTAATTTATAAAAAATGAAGAACATGAAAAACGTTCTTCTAGTTGTTCTCCTTCGGCAGCCTTGTATAACAAAAATTTGTCTCTCTTCTCAATACAAGGATACTGTTTCTAGTCTTTATCGGGCTTCGAAAACGGATTTCGTACTGCACTCGCTGCATTCCTTGATTTGGGCCAATAAAGGATACCGTTTTGTTCCCAAGCTTCAGGAACAATTGTAAGAGAAGGAATATCTCTTCTTGGTTCTTCGGTTTGAACTATTTTGAAAGACAGGTCCATACCTAAACACAATTATTGAAAATAGTACACAATATCTTGAGTGAGAACTTGCGTCAAGAATATTAGGTTAAATTTTCATTCAGAGAGCAACTCCTTCAAATGACATCCGAATTAATTCGCATGCGTGAGAACTACTGGTCATTACAAGGTGTTTTGAGTTACCATCAGTTATAATACAGGGATGTAATGATGTGTAAATCACTTAAAGTTTATAAAGCTCCTACTTTTTTTTATTCAGTAATTTTTATCACTTAAATTGGTGATTATGAGTATGTCAAAAGTTATTAGGTGTACAAATAAGTTTCCGCGGTTTTTTATAAAAAATTAGGAATTTATTGTGAAGGAAAAGTACATTACGTTTCATTCAAAGTATTTTCCATCATTTGCCACTACTTTTCCCCATCTTTCTGACAACATTCGGATACCTCGTCGAAAAAACTCTTCATCTTTTGACGCTATCCACAAATCTACCCAATTTTTGGTGTCTTCATATGATGTGAAGCGCTGCTCAGACAGACCATGTGCCATCGACCGGAACAGATGATAATCAGAAGGGGCTAAGTCTGGTGAATACGGCGGGTGGGGTAAAACTTACCAGTTGAGTGTTTCCAAGTATGTTTTTACCGGCGCCGCAACATGTGGACGAGCATTATCGTGTAAAAGAATAATTTTGTCGTGTCTGGAGTAGTAATGGGCGCGTTTTTCCTTAAGTGCCCGACTCAATCTCCTCAATTGTGTTCGGTAGAGAGCTCCAGTAATGGTTTCGCTTGGTTTCAGCAATTCATAATACACGACACCAAGCTGATCCTGCCAAATACACAGCATGAGTTTTTTTCCATGAATATTCGGCTTAGCTGTCGATGTTGATGGTTCGCCGGGCTTAACCCATGACTTTCTCTTCTTTGGATTATCGTAGTGAATCCATTTTTCGTCACCAGTGACTATACGATGCAAAAAACTCTTTTTTTATTTTTTGGCAAGCAGCATTTCACTCATGCATAATCGGCGTTCAACGTCTCTCGGCTTTAGTTCATATGGAACCCAATTTCCTTGTTTTTGAATCATTCCTAACGATTTTAAACGATGTGAAATTGCTTGTTGAGTCACTCGCAGAGTATGTGCAAGTTCTTTTTGCGTTTGGGACGAATCTTCCTCCAATAGTGCTTCTAATTCCATGTCTTCGTACACTTTCGGCCTTCCACTGCGTTCTTTGTCTTTAACGTCAAACTCACCGTTCTTAAACTTTTGAAACCATTCCTGACAACTTCTCTCACTTAAAGCAGCTTCACCATATGCTTCTAGAAGCAATCGATGCGCCTCAGCTGCAGATTTTTTCACATTAAAGAAGAAAATCAAAAGTTTCCGCAAATGATGCTTTTTCGGAATAAAACTTGACATTTTAGCACGAAAAAAATTACGTGATGCTGATACGGAATCACTAGTACTTTAAGGTTATGGTGTTGCCAGATGACTAAACTTGGGATATTACGTTTTACATCTGACAATTTCCCATAACCTTCTGGTGGGGCCATCTTTTGACAAACCGCGAAACTTATTTGTACACCTAATATTATAGAACAAAAGGCAGTGAATTTACATTAGGGATGTGAAATAATTTATATGAGTCCAACTGTTGAGCATGACTAAATATCCGACACGGCCATATTGTTATTAGAAATGTGTTTTTCAGCTTTGTGAAAAATTTAGAACAAAGAAAAAAAGTTGGATTGAAAATGAATTTTTTGTTAATTTTAAGACACTATTATTCAGAACTTAGTGTTTGTATTGAAAAATTGTTGCATTTAAAAAAAAATAATTGAAAATGATTTAGATATTTTTCAATAAAACATTTAAAACTTTCGTATATCGAGGGCGCACGTGTTATTCGGAAGTAAAATTCGATTTCATACAGTGTAGAAAAATTTGAAGTGTTTGCTCACTTACCTTCAAGATTTTCTTCGCGCTTATAAGAAATGTAACTTGTAAGCATTCAATAAAACCAACTAAGTATCTTCAACTTTATATTTGATGTTACTATGGTTGTTTCTGAAGTCAACTAACAAATAAACCTACAGATAAATAATACTTGACGTTGAATTAGAGTGAAACAATACGACAAAGTTGAGCATGAGCGTTTTCAACCAGAAAGGAAATAACTACCAGATCTGTTGATGACGAGATATTGTTGATGATGGAGCTCATGTTGAATGATTGTTTGGGCTATTACCATCATCTATTGTGGATGTAATGATTTCCGACGTTTCGATAGACATCTTCTATCTTTTTGAAAATTATCAATTTTCAAAAAGTCAATATGACAGAAGTCATTAAAGAAAAATGAGCGATGTTATATACTCATCTGTGATATGATGATATTTTTAAGTTGGATCGAACTATCGGCGTCCAAACTTCTGGCAGATCTATAAATGGAGCACTTATGGAATCAGGTGTTATTTTCATAAATGCTGCTTCTTTGATTTTTCTTCTTGCAAGTTTTTCTTCTTTGGATATTATTGTTGCTTCATCCCATTTTATACGATTTGTTTAGTGTTTCTTATCATCGATGTTGAATTACTTTTAATGGTGATATAATTTTCAGCAGAAATTTAGCCAATTGGTGGCATGCTGAATTTCTTGAACTCACAATTGGTCTTAGAGGAATATTTGCTTTGTGTATTTTTGGTAGACCATATAAAATTCAAAAATTGGGGGTGGGGGTTGTAGCAGCTAGGGTTGAAGTGCTATGCGTCCGTAACCTACATCTTAAGTTGTCCCCCTCGAAACAGAAATCGACCTGTCCGAGCATTTCTATCGAAAAAACTTATTTCGTCTGTAATCTCGTCTGTTTCGTTATCAAATGCCCACCCTGTATATCTGAAATATGTTCGATATAGCTATTGTTGACGTTGTTGCAAACTGGTGTTTCGGTAATTCACAAGTTTCGTGGTAATTTCAAGTTAGAACGTGTAGTTTGTCTACTCGGAGTGTCAGCTAATGCAGATGAGGAGAACGCTAGGGATATGTCATTTTGTGATCAGATTTTTGCCAAGCAATCAACACAACAATTAATTATTATTAAAACAATTAATTATTATAAAATATTTAAGATTTTTGATTTTTCACAATAATATAATAAAGTGAAAATTAGACAAAATTAATATTCAAGATGGATTTTCACAAAATAAATGAGTCATCAATTCATTCTAATTGTTATTAAAGTGTCATTATTTTAACTGTTTCATATCGAAATTTATCTTCCAATTTTTGATTTTCATGAAATTAGGATATAAGACAACCGGTGTGTTCGCTATTTTGTAACGTTAGCAACCGCCTCAGCCGTGTTTCCACATTTTCTTAAATGTCCTTGCAATTCTTTCATCATCGTCTGAACCTTCCCTGAAATTGCACATATATATCAGACTTAAATTAGCGGAAACTGTTTTACCGTTTTTCATATGAAAGCGACATGCATTCATCGTTGAAATCAAACATAATCATAAAAATGTCTATATTTAAGTTTGGTTATTTATGATTTGGGATATTTGTTTTTTTGATTTTTTTGTGTTATCTATGTCGTTTCTTTCTGCATCACAATTGTCCGGTATCCGGAACAGGACTTTATAAGCACCGACGTTGATCTACACTCAATCCCTAACAAGTTCCTGAAGTTAATATTCACTTACTCCACTTTCTTACTCGATGCACAATTTATTCTTTGACTACGGGGTTTCTTCCTCCACTCAAGAGAGATAAAAAATTCATTTGCCTTGAGGAACGGAAAGATTGGGCAAATCTGAAAGTTTGTTTTCAGAAGATATGTAGATGTGAAATATTGCAAACAATGTGGCCTGAAAATTTTATACTCAGGAATGCCGTTGTATATCTGGAGGAACAGCTTGAATTATGCATAATATTATTAATGGGTAACGGTGCATATATTGTTGTGAAATCCAAAATTGTTTATCTTCCGCTCAGAATTTAATTGCTTCAGAATTGGATTTTGCAGAGGAAATAATTGAATGCGAAACTAATTCTAATGGAAGGCTCATCAGAAAAACAACTATTTTTGAAACTGGTAGTCCCAAAAGCACATAAAAAAGTATTCTTTGTATTCAGAAAGAAACAAAAACCAAAAAATATCAGTGGAAATATGAATTCAATAAATGATGCTCAAATTACTGAAGATACCACTAACAGGTATTCCAAACATATGAAAGTATGGCTTTAAGATTCCAATGTATTCTATCCGGAAAAAGGATCTCATTTCAATAAATCTAAAATCCCCAAAAAAGTATGAATTTGTGGAGCTTGATGAAAAAATCTACAGTACTACAATTCGAAAATATATTCATCATCCAAATATAGCTTACATATTTCCAGAGACTCCAACGATAAATTTAATCATCTTTTGATGTCGACAATATCTACCCAAGATTTCCAACATGTTATGGTTAACAATAACAATAATTTATTGATTTCCCATATATACAAAATATGTAGAAAGGAAAACAGGTCATCCAAAAAGAAAAATTTTCAAATATTCACTACAATATCCCTACAAAAAAATTCTTCAATATTGTATAGTTCAAGCATTGAAAGAGAACGATAAAGAGTCTTCCCGAAAGACACATGACCATATAATCTTTGAATTTCTACTGGTAAACTGTTAAACAGTTTAATGCCCATGTACAATGGTCCTTTTTCAGTTAAAGACAAAGAATGCACCGGAAAATCAAATGGGTGCTTTCTTCTAGTATTATTTACATTTAAGTGACTACAGAAATAATGCTGATGTTTATGCATGTACATCAAGATCTTATATATGTACAGTCCATAGATAGTCAAAATGTTATTTTCCTTGAACTTATTACGACATGATTCTCTGAAACCCATACGAAATATTACTCTCAATGCTAACTTTTGTGTTTTCATAATCTGATGGGATCCAGGACTGCTACCCCAAATAATTATACCTTAACTTAATTGTGATTGGAACATAGCATAGTAAACCGTTTTTAATACATCAATATCCACCTGATCTCTAAGAACCCTCAAGACATAAATAACCGATTTTAATTAGTTTCTTCAACATGGGTATGATATTTCATGAAACTATCTATATGAACTCCCAGAAACTTAACACATTCGCTGATTGGGACTTCATTGTTACTGTAGTTTATTCTTTCTGGATAGCTACGATTTGTTCTATCAGTCTTAAAAATAATACAGTGGGTCTTATCATTATTAATTACTAGCTGATTTTCAATACACCATTCATTTACTTTATCCATAGCATCCTTAAATTCCCTTATACCGCTCAGAATATTCAATGCAGAGATGATGATATCAGTATCATCCGCAAACAACAAAGACCTGATGAAACTAGAAAAGAAGATGCTAGGGAGGTCATTGATGAAAATAACAAATAGCAGTGGTCCCAATATACTGCCCTGTGGCACGCCCAACTCGATAAGTCTCTCAGAAGATAAGTAATCTCGACTTCCATCAGATACAAGGACTCTTTGTTATCTTTTCTTAAGGTAGCTCTCAATTAGTTTAAGTTGCTTGTCCCTTTTGCCGTAGACACTTAGCTTGTAGAGTAAAAGTTTATGATTTACACTATCAAATGCTTTGGCCAAATCCAGCACGATAGCTATGGGAACTTCACCTTTCTCAAGGGACTCCAAGATCTTGCAAGTGAGTTCAAAAACAGCAGTTTCAGTACTCTTTCCCTTCATGGAACCATGCTGGCAGCTTACAAAAATATTGAATTTCCGAAAAAATCTATTGGCCAGAACCTTCTCAAACACCTTTGCAAAAGAAGACAGGAGACTTATGGGCCTATAATTAGCCAAATTATCCTTTGAACCTTTTTTGAAAAGTGGCTTCACTACAGCCACCTTAAGTTCATCTGGAAAGATGAAAAGAGAGATTCATAATGTGGCATTATTCTCTCTAAACAATGCTTGATGACACTCATCGGAATCTGATCGTGTCCACACGATCTCTTATTCCCGTTTTTCTTGGGTCATTATTATTTCATCATTTTTAGTTGGACCTGAAAGTTTCAGTTCCAAAGCGTTTGATTTTTTATTGAGGTTATCGTTGTTTACTTTATGACCAGAAGTGTCATGTACATTCTGTGTTTGACGTATCGGCAGCGCAGACGTAGAATCCAAAGAATCAGAAATAGCGGCTATATTCACGATGTGTGGTCTCGGAGCCTGCACTTTGTTGGTGTTGTTTACATATTTTTTACTATTTTTTCGTCGTTATTTCCATTCAAGGACAATTTCTCAAGAAGTAATGCATTATTCTGAATCAAGATTTCGTTCTTACTTTTCAACTCTTCAACTAGAATTTTAAAGTATGAATTTTCCATTTTGATAATCTCAATATCCACTTCAACAGCTTCACTATCACTCCCTTTGACCATTGGCACATGAATACACACTGGAGCCTTTCCACCCGATGACTTGGACATGCAGGATGGATGAAATATACCGTCACATCTTATGCACGAAACGTAGTCCAACACTTTTTTAATTCTTTAATCGAATTTTTTGAAGAGCGATCAACTTCCACAACTTCACTCTCCGCCATCTTGAATGTAGTATTAATTATCATCAATGGAATAATTTTCGAAAATAATATTATTCCATTCTTGATTTCTAAATTTCAAGGATTGCTCTCAATTGTTTTACTCAAAAATGACTTAAAATTGATGGTCGATGTTTCAAACCATAAAGATAAATAGGTACTATCTTTTCTTCTAAAATGCTAAGAAGTACTAATATTGTAGTTATTGAGTTTAAAATGGTACAAATAGGACATACTTTCACCGAAATTTTGTGATTTAGCTCATTCGATTCAGTATTATGTTTATGTGAGTATGTGAGTATTTTTCCGATCTCTTGATTTGAAGAACTAAGTTAAGAGTAATCATGTATGTAATTACCATATGAATTTTCTTTTCTTTCTGACATGTCCTATACACTGTATATATGTGTCTTACAGGATTAATAAAATTATGTTATGTTATGTTATGTTATCAATGTGCGCAGGACTTGGAGTGGTACATTGAAAATTTCCGAATTTATAAACAGTTAAAGATGGTTAGAAGATTCTTCAGGTTTATCTTGAAGTTCTCGTTTGAGATATATTCGTCATTGATGTCATAATTTTAGTGTTACACTTGGATGCTTCTTGATCGGTTCCTTTCATGAGATGGAACCCATAGAAATTGCACAATTTTTTTCTTATAATAGGTTGCCCAATATCTCACTTCCGACTTTTTGTCCTTTGAATTTCTCGGCTATGTACAAAGCGCTACAGAGCTCGTAACTGGCAGTACTATACATTATTTGAAAGGTCTTGAAATAACCTACAAAACGACGTTATGCATGATTAGTTTGGATATTGCGTTCAACAGTTATAGACGTGTAAACATGGAGTTCACTAACGCCGAAATACCCGCTATTTTAAAGTTTTCCTTCGTTAAAGGCAAATCGCAGACGTTTACATTCCTAGAGTTCCATCTACTTTGAAAAGCAGTTATTCTTCAGAATGAATTTATTTGACTCTACCTGGAGAAGAAATGACACCCACGTAGGTCGATTCTATCAATGATCATGCTTCTAAATTTCCATATAACCCAATTTAAAACATAATGCATATCTTGATTGTCACGCACAGGTACCTATATACCTCAGTGATGTAAATAGTTTATTCACGAAATCAACTTATTATTATTATTAATATTATTTGTAGATATTCAATAGGATTTTCTGGCCAGCTTTTTATGTGCGATGAAAAAGGCATTTCAAGAAGTTCAAACCGCTTTGACACTTGAGTATAAGGTTTCTGATACCAATTGAGGTAAGTATCTAATGTCATTTCAAGAAATTTTATTTGTTGCACCTCTCACCGTATATTTTCGAGGTGGACATTAGTGTAGGTTCTTTAGAAAACATTATACTCTTTGCGTTATGTGGATTGGACGGATATTGGGTGGACTTAGACCATTTCTCTAGTTGATTTAGAGAACTCCGCATCAAAAGATAAGTCTAAGTTAATTTTTGTAATGTACATTACTGTATCATACGCATACAGATTTCTTTTTATTGTGGGGTCAACGTCATGCAGTATGTCGTTTAATTCATTCAAAAAGAGCGAAATATGAACCTTATGGGGTGTCATTTGTCTGGATGATTTTGGTCGTTATTTGACCGTCTACTTTAACTTGGAAAGATCTTTCAATCAAAATATTCTTGACGCAGTGAAATATATTTCCCGATTTCCCCATTTGAGAAATTTATTCAGTATAATTGGTCTCCATGTCATATCGAAGGTGTTAATATAAAAAAATTAAGAATGCTCCAACCTGAGGTCAAAATCCTTTGCGCGCTTGTTGTAGTCGTTTTCTGTACTATGGAACAGTGTGATACTTATACACCTACCATAATGAATAAACTAAGTGATAACTCAATTTGAAAATAATTACTAAAATTTTTACTTACGATTTTTTCTAAGCTCAAATTTTTTTTCTGAAAAACAAATCAGAAGTAGGCATATCAACACCATCTCTGAAAAGGACGAACCTGTAAAAGCATCGAGTATTGATATTTCTGACTTCTTTTCCCATTCATGAAAAATTCTTATATTCAGGCGAATCATTTGGGGCTTTTATTATGTTTGATGCGAAGGGAGGCTGCCAGAATATCGGAAATTTCGCGTAGTTTCGGTTTTGACCGGCGCCCCAGTGTTTCAATGAGCTGAGAGTCGACGCAGAATGTAAATGTCAACGTAATTAATTAACATCAACTTCTGCGATTCCTTGATCTTTAGTAAATGAAACAATAATTAAATGTTCATGTGGAAAAAAGCTTCGACAATGAAATTTGAGAATATGTAAGATATCAATAACGACCGCAGTTTCACAAATTTTTGTTTAAATACGTCGCATATCTCATTAGATATAAAGTATTGAAATTTTTTTATATTTCTTTGAAAACTTTTTAGCTCGTCGATTTCTGCGAATCTTTGCATGCCTACTTGTTTCAACCAAATTCAAATATCTTCCAAGTAGAAACTTGATCCGATAGATATTCTAGAAATCATTGAGGAAACCAAATTTCAGATGATCCTGGATCATTCGACGGATTTTGCCCAATTTCGACCGATATATTCGGACAGTGAGAGTTAACCTATTCTGAAAATATGAAAACTCTAGCTCATTTGCGTCTATGCGTCTATCATAAATACAGTAGTAACTATTTGTATGAGGTTTCTATTTCTGAGGAGAGTGTAACGGAGGTCTTACGAACTTTAAATCAAAGGTCCAGGTCCGGATGAGTTTCCACCCATATTGCTGAGGAATTGTTGCGACTCATTATCATTGCCACTTGCCATTATCTTCAATCGGTCCCTCCAGAGTGGAATCTTTCCTCACTGCTGGAAACTCTCTAAAATCATTCCCGTTCATAAGGATGGCCGAAAAGACCTAATCCAAAATTATGGACCTATCGCTATTTTGTCAACCATTCCCAAGATGTTTGAGTCGCTTGTGTGTAAATTCATCACATATCACGTGAAAGATCTCATTATTGAAATTCAACATGGCTTTGTGAAGGGACGAAACCTGGAGACCAACTTGCTGACATTTTTGGATTACCTCCACGAGGGGATTGAATGTCGATACCAGACAGACGCCATCTATACCGATTTAAAAAAAGCGTTCGATAAAATAAATCATTCGGTACTTCTCAGACGACTTGCCGAGGTGGGTATCTATGGAGTTTTGTTAAGATGGATTAAATCATATATTTTGAACAGATCACAGTTTGTTTGCGTCAATGGGAGAAGATCGAGAATTTTCTCGAATCCGTCTGGTGTTCCTCAGGGTTCCCACTTGGGTCCGCTGCTCTTCATTGTTTATTTGAATGGCATTTCCTCCTGTTTCCACCATGCTGAGTTTCTCATTTACGCTGGTGATATCAAGATATATTTGGGGATAAAGACAATCCAGGACTGTATTCTATTGCAGGAGGATGTGAGCAGGTTTTCCGAATATTGCAAGAATAATTTTCTCTCCGTTAATTTGGATAAATGCTTGTACATCAACTTCACTCGGAACATAAGGACAATGAGTTTCCATTATTCAATTGAACAGTTTCACCTTCGACGGGATTTTTTCCGTGCGCGATTTGGGGGTTATTCTAGACTCAAAACTGAATTTTAACGAGCATATCTATAGTATCCATTCGTCGTCAAATAAGATGCTCGGATTTGCTCTACGACATTGTGAATTATTCAAAAGAAATAAGACCATACTGGCGATATACTACTCATTTGTATTTCCAAAATTAAATTTTGCATCACCGATTTGGAACCCTCAATAGAAATGTCAAAGCTTGGAGAGTGTACAACATAGATTACTGAGATTTTTGGCTTTCCAAATCATTTTCAAATTTTTCATAATTATTCAGAGCCCAATTGAAATACAATTTGATTAGTTTGGAAAATCGTGGGAAAATAAACGACATGTGTCTTCTATATAAAATTTTGAATAATATTTTCTCGGTTCCTTCTATTCTTGGCTCAATTGGGTTGAGGGTCCCTGAGAGAAGGCTCAGATCAAGGGAAATGTTTGCCGTGCCTTTCCGCAGATTAAATGTCACGCACAATTCGCCTCTATGTAGATTGTTGACCGGTTTCAACACCGAGTCCTTCGATGTCGATGTTTTCAATGTGTCTTTCAAGAGCTGTTTGAGGCATGGGTTAGCTGCGCGTTCTATTTCTTAGTTACTTTTTTTTTATTATATTCTTTAGTTAGATATGTTTATACATGAATATATGCGTGTGTATTTAGTTTTTAAGCAGAACATTTATTAGAATGTAGATATTTACCGTATGAATTTGAATTAATTTTGTTATTGAACTTTGTTCTCTCTTTCGGTTCTTATATTGTAATGGGTGTAAATTGAAATGTTTCTTGTTTGATGTGCTATGCATTGTATGAATACTTCTTTTTGACTTGTGAGTACTCTTGTTCGGTTTAAATACCCGTTAGTATTCTCTTTGGTAAATAAATAAATAAATCAATTTCTTTCGGTAGGTGGAGAGTATACATCAGGTGGTCAAACCCAATCGATTAAGACCATTTTAGGCTAGATATTCGAAAATGTTAGACATTAGGACTAAAGGATAGCACGCTATTCTACTAGAAAAAGCACACAAAAACACACTCAAACACCTCATTCCGGTTGCAATCACTTCGTAAGTTCAAGACTCGATTCATATCGAATTATCGAGTGGGGATAGTTTCGAACGGAAACCCGCTTGTTTTGGTATAAACATATTGTTTTTATCTATGAATCATATGAATCTTTGGTTGGTAATATTTTCTAAGATCTTTCACATGACACATGTGAACCAAATCTGTCGATACGAGTTGGAAATCAAATTTTTCGCGTCTGCTATAAATATTTATATACATTTATATAGGTTGGCCGGACGATTGATGTCCTAAACAAAAAACAGGTCTCTCATGTCATGGGGTATCCGAATCTCTATCCTCTGTTGTCATCGAGTGCACAACAACTAAAAGAGAATGCTCAACTCGAACATCCTAATATTCCAGTTCCACAATAAACGTCAGCTATTTTGTTACATCACCCTGGCGAATATTATATTCGATGACGAACAACTGAAGCGAACGTGAAACCGCCGAAACGTTGAATATTGCCTCCAATTAGCAATGTTTCTTAATTGAACCCTTAGCCACAGTTTTCCCCAATACATGTTTCAACTTTACGTTTTCATGGTATATAGGTAATCGGCAAGTTCAAGAAACGATATATTACTATCCACATATCTTTATCATTCAGAATTACCGAATGTATCAACAGAGCTATCCTGGAATTCTCATTAACGAACTAATTAAAACTTATGCGGCAATCCTCCGATGGATGAGATTTATTTCAACCCAGTTTCAAGGCATGAATATATCAGTTGAAAACTCACTAGATATCATTGTTGATTACCCGGTATAGAATGGATGGTATCACATTCGAAAACAATGAGTGTTTGTGCTCTCTTTGTAGTTTGAAAAACTAGTAGTTCAGCGTGCTATCGGTCTGCCCAAATGCCATGAATTTTCGAACATCTGGCTGAAAATGATCTCAATTGCTCAAACCTGAATATGTCTCACCCTATCATCCGATGAAAATGAGTTTTTATATTTCAAGAAAGGGTTAATTGTTGAAATATCTCGGTCAAATTCAGCACTGGGCCAAATCCGAGGAATAGTTCAGGAGTTATGAGCATTTCAAATTTGGTTCACACAATAAATTGTAGAATATCTACGGAATCATTTTATCACTCGAATGTCTGAACAACCTACATATTAATTGAACACTTCAAGAGTTACAAAGGAACAACCTGAAATAAACAAAATCTGCAATTTCTAACTGATATCATAATTCTTCACCAAATGCGCTGGGACAGTATTCGTTGCGAGAGTTTAAGGGCGAGCTAGGGTGCGCAGGTTAGATTAAATGTAAGATAACGAGATTGAATAGTTATCTGAGTGGTAGCGAAAAAAGTAGTAAGTACATTTTTCACTTTTTAAGTTGGAGAACGATTCTAGTGAGGAAGATAGAAGAGCCGGAATTCATTTAGGTGGAGGAGGGGTGTCGGCGAACGGGGCTACGAGAGGTGCTTGTAACCTCATTTCCAATATCTGGCCTTCCAAGGTGGTCATGGTATGCTGGCCGAACTAAGTTTTTCCTGGTGGAATCAGTCGAGAGCGCTGACTGACTTTGATCCGCGCTTACGCAAGTGTGGAGTAGTATAGTGTAAATTTGGGTTTTCTCATAATTGCACCATACTATTATCGGCTCGTTTGCGACAGGGCCTCTACGATACCTATTATTTTGCTTAGGTTGGCCGTCAATGCGCTTGTGTTTACGAGTGTTGGCACGAGTTTGTCCTCCACTAGCTAGCTCCTTTTGATTATTTTGTTTGACCATTACTTATTCGACTCATTTATTTATGCTCACCACTATTCTCTTTTTGATTGTTCACATTTAGTAACTGCCATTTATGATTATCTCCTCACCTTTCTCGGTGGTTGACGTTTGTGATAAAATTAGTTGGGCTTTTTAAGTAGGGTTTGATTTTAAATGTCTGTTATGGAAATTGCCCCGTAAATTGGCAGTTAAGAGTTTTAGTGTGAAAATTGAAGGAAATCGAAAATATAATTGGTTGAGGATTTCTGTTTGACTGACTGAACTTTTGAAGATTTTTGATGAGGAATATAGGAGTGAACTCATTTATTTAGTTTAGGTCGAGATTTTTCTGAATTTAGTAAATTTAGTAGGTTTTTTGTTATTCTAGAGTATCATGGATACCTCAAACTCCAATAAATATCCACATCATTCTCCGCTGGAGAGTACCTAGACTCTAGCCCGGGATTTGGTGTACATCGAAAGTAAGACACCTTGGAGGGTGAAATAATGTGGCGCTGTAGTAAGTTCAAACTTACACCCGCCAAACAGCGTCAGACTGTTACCAACTCTTTTTCTCATAAATAGTTCTGCAAGTATTATTATACAGGATGACAGTAAACAAATGCAAAGAACTTTGAGAATTCACTTTCGTTTCCAAGTTACAACCCTCAGAAGGGGTCGACTAATTTACGGTTTCGAATCATAAAACCGGTTCCGAGAAACGAATAAAATAAAATTCCACACATTCAGTAACCTGGATAGTTTGTTTTAGGGATTTTTGCTGACCCCTAACTTCTTTATTAGAGATTGAAAAAAGCCATCCCTATAACTTATTCTGCTATATCCGTCTTTGTGATCATGAGATTTTGAGAATTGTGTCTTCACTCGAATCCTTTTTTAAATTTGAGAAAAAATGTGTTTTTGAAAATTTTGATATGACTTTACTTTTCCCGGAATAAATCAAGATTTGTAATGAGTACTTATCCGAATTAAATTCAAGATTACAGAATAATTGGTGATTGCTTTGAATAGCATTCGATTATATACGTACATTGAATATATTTTCTATGATTTCCTTTTTGTCAGTTTCATTATTTAAATAATATAACTGTGTTCAGATTAAAGTTAAAAACTCTTAATGGCACGACAAAGGCCTTTGAAAATTAAAAGAAAACGAAAGAAAAATTAATAATGGAATTCTGAAAATATGAAATAATGACTAAAAAATGCGAATGCTGGAGTATCGACTTCTGCCTACCTGGTTTCACAGTACGGCTGAATGAAGAGCAAGCAACTTGGAAGAGAAATGAATTAAACAAATAAATTTAACTAAAATAATAAGTTGCAGAAACACTCAAGTTATTGTCTTTCTATAACAATATCCTGAATTCAAAAAACTTTCCTTCGGAGTTCCGAAAGGCTAAAGTAATAGTAGTTATCGACCAATCAGTTTATTGAGTGTTCCTTTCAATATATTAAAAAGGTTAATTCTTTTTAGACTTGAATCTTCTATATAAAATGCTCCAAAAACTTTCAAGGGTGACTTCAGAAAAAAATAGCAATTGTTTAGGTTCTCAGCTTTACAACTTTTATAGAATCAGACTTATAATAGGTAGACAATAATAGGTTGAAAACAGGAGCTGCTTTCATTGATTCAATTTCGGCATCTGACACTGTGTGGAAAAATGTATTAATTTTCAAACTCTCTACCAAACTGAAGTGTGGCAAAATGGTATGATTATTAGGAAATATGTTATCTGTTAGAAGGTTTCGTGTTTTTGTTGACAATAAGCGTAGCAATTTCAAAACATTGATAAACGGTGCAAGCTCCTTTACTTTTTAATTTATAACTCAATGATTTACCCAGGACATCGTCTGAAAAATTTGTTTATCCTGATGACATTGCTATTGCTTACCAGCATTCAGATTTCCATACTCTGGAAAACATACTATCATCTGATTTGGAAGTTTTAAGGAATTATTTTATTGAGTAGCTATTATGTCCCAATCCCTACAAAACAGAGGTATCTTGTTTCCATCTGGACAATCAGGAGAAATACAGGAAATTAGCTGTAACTTTTAATGATTCTCCTATCAACATAATTTCCAATTATTCCATACATTCCACAAAATAGTATTCCCAGATTGAAGTCACATAAACCATTCTGGTATAATAAGCTCTTCAATATGAATATTAGTGATAAAGAATTAGGAAGTTTTAGTGGAAGTCTGATAAAATTGTCAATAAATATCTCATTTGTGACCCTTCTGAAAAATTTCGGGTTTTGATCTTCCATGAGAAATTTGGGCAGTTCTTAATCATTTGAGGATGTAGTGTGGGGTGTCAATTTTCACTGATATGAAAACAGCCGAGTAAGATAGCCGAGTTTTGTACAGAATTTTTCGCCACTGGAATATTGGCCGGATAGCGATGCAAACAATTTCGATTCGCCGAGGTAATTTGAGATTTTTCTATTTTCACGTTGGAATCAGGAACCAGAGAACGTACCGTCTCTACGACGATGGCCCATGGTATATCCATCATCAGCGCTCATTCCACAGCACCCCCGGGTCGAAGCCGAGATCCAGCCGAGTTTTCTGTGAGTAATTCATACCTGGGCAACTAGACATAGGATTGAGATCAAATTACACAATAACATCCAGAAGCATCAACTTATAATTTTTGCATTTGCCACATTCACTTGCACCTTGCGGGGGGGTCAGTAGATACTCAGCCCAATTATTAAAAATTCATAAAAAATCAACCAAACGTGAGAATGCTATTATACTCCTGCAGAATTATCTATATATTGACAAAAATTATTTCAGTAGATATCTCTGACTTGCAACCTCATGGGGGCTAAAATAGCGGCCTAATGATAATTCAAGTAGATACAGATATCTCGACAACTAGACATATAATCGACTAGAAATTTCGTATTCATTTTTCTTTCTACATACACAGAATAACTTTATGACTCACTTCCACTTGCACCCCCTAGAGGTGGGGCTAGCCGAGTTCCAGCCGAGTTTTCTGTGAATAATTCATACCTGGGAAACTAGACATAGGATTGAGATCAAATTACACAATAACATCCAGAAGCATCAACTCATAATTTTTGCATTTGCCACATTCACTTGCATCCCCTAGGGGCGTCAGTAGATACTCAGGCTAATTATTAAAAATTCATAAAAAATCAACCAAACGTGAGAATGCTACTATACTCCTGCAGAATTATCTATATATTGACAAAAAATATTTCAGTAGTTATCTCTGACTTGCTACCTCATGGGGGGCTAAAATAACGGCCTAAATATGATTCAAGTAGATACTATCCGAGTTCCTGCTCAGTTTACTGTGAGTAATTCAAACCTGGGATACTGGACATAGGATCGAGGTTAAATTGAACAATAACATCCAGAAGCATCATCTCATAATTTCTGCATATGTCACATTCACTTGCACCCACCAGGGGGGTCAGTAGATACCTGTTGAATAGTAGATACAAAGTCTGAAGAGAAAGATGATTCTCGGAATAATGCATTTATTTATTTATATTGGCAATGAAGAATAGTGAGGAATTCAATTGAATTTTGGCAACTTACAGAATTGAATAATGCAATTTTGGCGCATCGATCCTAACAGTACAGACGAAAAGAATAATTGAATGTGATTTAATGATTGCTCTGTATAGTTATGATGTGGTATTTAATCATAGGGATTACCTCTTATTAACCTCCCTGAGGGGTGCAAGTAAATGAAGTAAATATGTCGATTCTATGTCTAGTTCTCGAGATATTCGTATCTGTTTGAATGATCATAATACCCTTATTTTAGCCTATCATGGGGGTGCAAGTTAGAGATAACTACTGAAATATTTTATTGTCGATATGTAGATTATTCTGCGGAAGTATGATACCATTTTCTCGTTTTGTTGATTTTTAAAGGATTTTTAATAATTAGGCTAAGTATCTACTGACCCCCTGGGTGCAAGTGAATGTGGCAAATGCAAAAATTATGAGTTGATGCTTCTGGATGTTATTGTGTAATTTGATATCAATCCTATGTCTAGTTTCCCAGGTATGAATTACTCACAGAAAACTCGACTGGAACTCGGAGAGGCCCCACCCCCCAGGGGGTGCAAGTGGAAGTGATTCATAAAGTTATTCTGTGTATGAGGAGAGACGAATAATTATAAAATTTCGTGTCGATTCTTTGACTAGTTCTCGAGATATTTGTATTTACTTGAATCATAATTAGGCCGTTATATTAGCCCCCCATGAGGTTGCAAGTCAGAGATAACTACTGAAATATTTGTTTGTCAATATATAGATAATTCTGCAGGAGTATAATAGCATTCTCACGTTTGGTCGATTTTTTAAGAATTTTTAATTATTAGGCTGAGTATCTACTGACCCCCCTGGGGGGTGCGAGTGAATGTGGCAAATGCAAAAATTATTAGTTGATGCTTCTGGATGTTATTGTGTAATTTGTCCCCAATCCTACCTTGCTTCCCAGGTATGAATTACTCACAGAAAACTCGGCTGGAACTCCGCTAGCCCCCTAGGGGGTGCAAGTGGAAGTGAGTCATAAAGTTATTCTGTGTATGTAGAGAGACGAAGAAATTCGAAATTTCGTTTCGGTTCTATGTCTAGTTCTCGAGATATTTGTATCTACTTGAATCATAATTGGGCCGTTATTTTAGCCCCCCATGGGGTTGCAAGTCAGAGATAACTACTGAATTATTTTTTTGTCAATATATAGATACTTCTGCGGGAGTATGACAGCATTCTCACGTTTGATTGATATTTTATGAATTTATGATAATTAGGCTGAGTACCTACTGACCCCCCTGGAGGGTGCAAGTAAAAGTAGCATAAGAAGTAATCGTCAGTTCATCTTCCTGGGCGCTATTGCCAAATTTGACATCAATCCTATGGCTAGTTTGCCAGATAAGAATTTTTTTCATTGAAACCTCGTCCGTCCTTCGGCATATCCGACCCGGGGGTGGAATGAGTGCTGGTGATGAATTTATCATCGGCCATCGTCGTAGAAAAGATACCGTATCCAGATTCCAACGTGAAAATAGAAAAATCTCAAATTATCTCGGCGAATCAAAATTGTTTGCATCGCTAATCGGCCTATATTCCAGTGGCGTACGAAAAATTCTGTACAAAACTCGGCTATCTTTTTCGGCTGTTTTCACATCAGTTCAATTTTCAAAAATATACCTTTTATCACTTAACCAAGTGACAAAGAATTTTTTTTTAATTTTTGCTAAAACTGGTATAACCTAGCATATCGCTCAGTACCTGCCTTACGGGACACCCTGTATACATATTGCTGGATAGGTCGAGGCGGTCCTCAGGCTTGAACTCGAAGGTCTTCTGATCTCAATCCAAATGATTTTGTCTGAGGGGATATCTTGAATCTTTGGGGTAAACATCGGTATCGTTGATTTGATATATCGAATTGTGACATCATGTAATCATATCCGAAATAAGCCCGGAATATTCGACAGAATACGGAGGTCAATGAGTCAAACAATTGACTCATGCAGTTTAGCTAGGGGTGACCACTTCCAACATGTGCTTTGACTTTAAATTTTATATTTATTTCAAGAAACATATCGTTCAAGAATTATAATGAATTTTTTTTTATTATAATGTAATACATCAGAAAGCTTCCAAATAGTTTTGTTTTTCTTCATTCAAAAATCAAATTCCATTCTTCAAATAATTGAACTGACACAAAGGTATCACAGGAAATAAATCCAATCTATCTACGGAATCAGAGACTATTTCACTCAATCGCCAATTATTCTGAGAACTTAAATGTGATTCACATATGCACTCATTCCAAATTTCGATTTATTCCGATTTTTTTTTCAAAATTAATAAAGGATTAAAAGTAATAAAAAATTCATGAAATTTAGTGATCACAAAAACAGATATAACAATAAAGTAATAGCAGTGGCTACTTTCAAGTCCTAACAATGAAGTTAGAGGGTTGAGAGAATTCTTGAGAAAACAAATACGCAGTTGATCGGAAGTGAGGAATTTCATTCTATTCGTTTCTCAGAACCCGTATAAATAATTCAAAACCGCAAACTCGTCGATCTATTCTAAGGGATGGGATTTGTAAAGTAAGGCAATTTCGAGAAAAATTTAGAGGAAGTAGTCCCATTAATCTGACTAAAGAATCATTAAAGTAATTCGCATTCATTTACAGAACCTGCATATTTTTTTTTAGTTAGTTTTTTTTTCTTGAGTTTCTGGCATTTTTTGAGGTCATAACGGCACTTCAGGAATCAGCGGTAACTTCTTAGGCTAGTTTATATACTGCTAGAGGTGGTACATCCTTTAAAATAAAAAGCCTTCCCTGACTAAGGGCCAATTCCATAATCTTTACGAAAAAGATCTTTTTCACAAAGGCCGCTTTTCAAGAAAGCCGCCTTTAAAGGCAGTTTGAAAGCGCATCCGGTTCCATAAACATAATACACCCTCATTTAGATAAAACTCCCTTTTGTTTGTAACTTTCACATTTCCTAAGGTTGGCTATTCTGGGATCTAGTGATTTATTGTTTGCATTTGGTAATATTTCATAGAGAAATGAAATTTTATGGAATAGAAGAAAACGCATAATATTCTGTGTACGAAATGAAGGAGGGAGATTCGAAAGTTCGAAATATTATTTTTATTTTGGTGGTGCAGAAGAAGTTCGAAGGTGCGAGTGCAAATATGGAAGGAAAGAAAAAAAAATTGTGTTCAGCGTTGAGGATCAGTTCCTTCTGTTGGATTTAATTTTAGTGGAAAAGGAGATAATAGAAAATAAAACGACGAATAAAGTCACAAATGACGAAAAGGTAAATAGGGCATAATGTTTTTTTGATTGAAGTTCTTTTGAACATATATTTTTTCAGGACAAAGCATCCAAAAAGTAACTGCGAAATTCAACTCGTCCACGCTCCATCCAAGGAGTGTTGATCAGTTGAAATCAAAATTCGATAATTTCAAAACGAAAGTAAGGAAGGTGGCAGCTGCAAAAAGAAATAGTTCAAGAGGGACTGGAGGTGGTGCTCCAATAAAAGATCAGTTCGATCCAGTAATTGAGAGCACATTGAAAATAATAAATTTGAAAACTGTGGTGGGGCTCCATTCACCCTTTGATTCTGATGCCGTAAGTTGAAAATAATTTACATTTTGAAAAATTATCGAGGTATTTATTAATACCTACACGTATTAGGAACGTGGAATTAAGTATTTTGCCTGCTGCGCCTGATCCTAATGAAATGAAATCCTGTTGAAATCACACAGGATAATCATACTGACACACCCCTAATAGATTCATTGGAAGAGGAGTTAAAAGAAGGGCCACATAAGGTAGATAAAAATCATTCTAAATTAAAATTGCTTGATTTTAACACTTATCATTATTATAGAAAGAACCACAGAATTGGTCATCGTACAATTCAAAGAAATTGAAGAAACCGGTGACCAAGAAGCTGAGAACTCAAGTGCGAAACCCTGTGTCAGTTGCAAAGGAGAATTATTATAAGAAAAAGAAGGAAACTTTGGAAAATGAAGACACAAGGAAGCAGGAGGAACGTACTATCAGATTAGAATTATTGAAGCTGCAAGTCTTAGAGTTGCAGACAAAACTTAATGTAGAACCTCGAATTGTAGTACATAATAAAAAGTGATAATTAAATTTTATTCTTTTCACTGGATGCTTGAGTGTTTAATAAGAAATAATAATATATCATAATATCTGAGAATTAATCTAGGAAATAAGGAAATATGTAATTAATTCAGAGAATTGGGATATTTAAAATACTTTCAGGGTTCAATGTATATTGAAATATTAAATTAATGAAACATTCTATCCAATTATATATTGCCAAAATATTCATTGATAATTAACTGTCTCGTTTGACTGGCAGATGTCAAATTATTCTCTACACTTTGAAACCCCAATGGCTCCTCTTCCACTGGTACATCGTTTGACCATTCATCTGGAAATACGTCATTCATATCTAAGCAGATATTAGACAATACAGCTGTAGCAACTATTATTGCCATTGTGGTTGTCAACTCAACACTCATTCCAGATAAAAGGATAGGAAACCGACGTTTCTATACACCATACTGTCTTTCCATAACATTTCTTGTTCGTATGATTGATTCATTGTAGAGATTTTCAGCGTTGGTCCTTGCTTCCACTAGTTTGGTCATAAGATAGGGTTCAGGAGTGTAACCACTATCTCCAACTAGTAGGTATCGTCCAAATTTTCCACTATGAAAATCATTTTTCAAGTTACTATTATTGAAAATAGTTTGATCATGTGCTGATCCAGGCCATCTTGCTACAATGTTTCTGATTCTCAGATCCGCATCTGAAACTGTTTACACATTTGGAGCAAAATAATGCTTTCTGCATCTAAATATTTCTGCATCATCACTACCAGGGAAATTTATCTTGATGGGGGTGCAATCTATTGCACCAATAGTTCTTGGAAATCTAGCGATTCTGTAAAACTTTGCAGCATCCTCCGGCATTTCATCATTACTTTCGCTCATCTTGATGCACTTTGGACGAAGTGAAGCAATGGCATAAGACACTCTTCGAACTATCCTTGAAGAAGATGTTTTTGAAACTCCCATGAAGTTCCCTGCCGTTATTAGCATATTTCCAGTGGCATAAAACCTCAATGTCAGAAGAAGCTGTTGCAATGGATCTATACACCCACCCCTAAAAAATCATTTATAAAATTAATCAATAACTATTGACATTCCAAAATTTTTCTTACCTGTTGGTTGGAAATGATAGTGCGGGGGCAATTTCCTGCAGTAAACGCTGGACACTTGTTTTCGTTAAACGAAATCGATTGAAAAAATCAATATCATCCAATGTTGTAAAATGTTGCTCCCTTCTTCTATAAATTTTCGTCCTTCTTAAAAATATGTCTTGTCCATCATCGGACGAGGAAGAACTCGAACTTGAACTTGAAGACATTTTCGATTTTTGTGGAGAAAACTAATTTTCACAAAAAGAACTCCTAAGCAAAACACTGGCACTATAGAATGAATTAGCCATTGACCTTATATCTAGAGATCCTTGGAATTAACGAATAAATTCGCATTCGAAATAAAATGACAGAACAGAATAAGTTTATGTTATATAGTCATAGAGCATGCGTAAAAAAAAGGATACTTTTTCTTCCGTAAAGGCCCAATATCCGGACTTTATGATAAAGGATACTTCAAAGCTTCCTTTAACCTTAAAATTGGTTTATGGAACCCGTTTCATTTGTAAAGGAGACTTCTTACGAAAAAGGAGACTTCATTTTCGATTATGGAACTGGCCCTAAGTACCTACTTCAACGTCCCTTTCAAGAAGGTATCGGCTTGCTCTCACACGTTTAGTATAAATGAGAAAAATATTCATAGCTATTGGTACGGTTGGTTACAACTCTCGACCTCTATCGAAACCATGTTGGCACTCTGTAGTCTGAATCGAAACTTATTCGGGCAATTCCACGTCATTCGCCTACGCCTAGTGCAGCCAATGCTGAAAACGTGCCTTGATAGCTATTATCAAACATTCCTTTCAAAATAAATACTTCGCAGACTATACATCCAACAATTAAATTCATCAAACTGAAACGTGAATTCATCACAAACCGTGAAAATAAATCTTTTCAAATTTGCACATCACTGCGTTTGACAGAAGTTTTCTTCCGTTTCCACGAGAATGAAGACTAAAATGCAGGTAGCGGAGTAATGGAGACGTTACGAATCCATGAAATAAAAAAAATTGCCCAACGTTTCCATCGCAACCGGTATTTTCCAGTTTCTTTGATTTCCAGGAAGAATTCCAGCTAGTGACAACAATATCAAGTTGAAGGGAATACATTATATTGAGTTGGAATGGAGTTTGCATACGAAAGTGTATCAACAACCTCTTTTTAATGATATATTTAAAAAAATGTTTACCTAACGTAATGATGAAAAAGGACTTTTCAGAAATTCTTACAATATCTTGAATTTTCCGATTTGCATAGAGGTGAAAATTAAGAAAAACAATGTCGTGAGTTAGGCAACTTTCAGACGCTCATTCTCCGATTGGTCTTGAGATTAATTTGTACGATCATTGAAGACGTTTAGGTAGAACAAAATAATCAGGGTAATTCACGACAATGATCTTTCAGCCGTTTATGAAAGAGTACTGTCACAGAAACAATGTATAATGGTGGAAAGTATTGTTTTCCAGCAGTTACCAGAAATGGGCTAATGGAATGCTCTCATACTCTTTTTGAACATTGATAAATACTACGTGTGTCTCAAGATTGTGTTTTAAACGCTTTTCTATTATTTATTTCAGGATGAACACCTGCAAGATCATCACGAAATCCACTCTGGTCCTCAACAAACTCTCTTTAGTTCATTTCCTACTTATTTCTCCATATAGTCTACTAATTCAGTTCACTAATCCTTCGGTAGTTCTGTCGCCCTTAGTTTTGTCAATATTGCTGATGTCTTCCAACCCGAGGGTAGTTCTTTACAACTCGAAAATAAATTGGAGCTATATGCCAACAACTGAAATAATTTACCGGGATCATATTTGGCCACTTCTATGGGTACTCCTTCCGATCCTTGAGTCTTTCCTTATTTATACTGTTGACGTGCTTTTTGATTGCTTGTAGTGTTATTTCATATTTCTCGCAGTAAAAAATATCATTTCTAGAAATTCTTTTCGATTTTCTGTCAGCATTTCTTCATAATACTCTATCCATTTTTCTGGGTAAATCAAGTTTAATGTAGTGCATTCTTTATTGTCCGTTCTATAATCTTCTATTGTTCTCCAGGCTACTTTACTTCTTGTGCTACCCAAGAATTTTTTTACACTTTATTACCTTATTCCCCATCTGATCCTCAGAGTTTTCGCATATTTGAGTTGAAATGGTATCCATTGTTTTGTCTGGACTCACTGATTCAGAATCGATTCTGTCTGTTTACACTAATACATACCAACGAAATGGTTTAGAGAGATGAAATTTTTTAGATGAGTTTGTAGGAAGAATATCTCGCACGAGTTCGTTTTGGGAAAGATCAGCCCAGTAATTTCGGAGTAATGAGAAAATTTGTTTTTCAGAAGACGCTTCCTGAATAAGATTTTTCCTGTGATGCAGTTCTATCATACAAATTCATTGATATTCTCGACAAACTAATCTATCCGGATGTATGATCTTGGACAGTTTTAATAATTATTCGCTAGGATCTGAATCAGTAATGACCATACCTATCAATAACTTCACATTGTATAGCGACTAGGCACCTGACTTTCACCCAGAAATCTTCGATTCGATACTGGACAGAACACATTTAAGACAATATATGAGACATTTAGGAGGTATAATTCAAGATCCTGTCAAATATATTCAGTTATTCTTGCTTGACTTGATTAGAACATTACACTTGATCTGAATTTAACTTTTATGTATACACTTTATTGTACTGATGAAAATAATGGTTTATTCACAAAAAGCTCTGAATTGATAGTTCTGTTACAACAAGCGAAGCTCAAATTGAAAAAAAAAACAATCCAAAAGAACATGCCAAAACAGCACAAAACAAAACTTGTTGCTGAATAAACTTGGTTTCCCTCCAAAACTCAAGGGTTGCACGGAGGATATCTTCTCAACATGTGTACTAATCCTGTGGACACGGGACCGAAGCATGCTTATGAGCAAGGCACAACTTCAGACGCTGGGCATCGCTATCTCTGATTGAGTATATCTGCTAGTTTGGCTCTACCAATCTGTCCCAAATAGTTTTCAACATACTTGCTCAATAATATTGAGGAGTTTAACAAATAGAATTTACATCTCAATTCACCTTTCAGTAGGTTGAAAATGCGCGGAATGATGTTAGTATATGTACGCTGTCCCACAGTCTTTTTAGTTCTGTAGGTCATAATTTACTGCTGTTCTGTTGTATGAGTATTATATCCGTGATTGAGGTAATCCATCGAATTCCGATTTCTGTAGCACTGCATTAATATGGTGTGGTAGTATATCATATCATATAAAGTTTATCTGTTGAATACAATCTCTCCCTACGTAACATAATTCTCAGGAAGTAATTTTGTAGAATCTGTAATCCTTTTAGATAATTATCATATAGGCCACCCCAAGCCAGAATACGATATTGGAGCTGGGATTCTAAGAGTGCATGGTGTAATATTTTCACCTGTTTGAATCTCAATATTTGGTTGAGGGAGCAAAATCGGCAGATAAATCGTCGTAGTGTATTTACACTAATACGGGAATGGACATCCCATCAGGGATGCTGATCGATGTGCACACCCAGGTACCTAATAAAACCAACCTTGGAAATTCTAAATTTTGTTTTCCATCACATATGTAGAGACCATCAAAACTCTGCAGCTCACTCGTCCGAAGTATGTAACCATTTCTTTAAGTACCTACATTCAAAACATATCTTTTTCGACTAGCACTCCTATATCTTTCCATTTAAAATCCCTGTAGAGAATTGCTGTATCATCTGCAAAATATATTATTATTCCCATATAATCAACACCCAGAATGTGATTTATAGATATATAGTGTGAACAAGACCGGTCCCAGTAACGTGCCCTGCGGAACTCCACATTGTATTTTCAACTCATCACTCAACATGTCCTCAATTTGAACCCTTTGTGATCTGTTTTGTAAATAATTACTGAAAAGTTGAACGGGTGCTCCACGCACACCAATATTTCCCAAGACTTTCAGTGTCTCATCATGGTTTACCGTGTCAAATGCCTTTGAGAGGTCCAGGAATACAGACATTACCTCTTCATCAGCATCCAAGATCTTATACACCATATCAGACAGGTACGATATAGCACTTCTTATATATTGGTCTTACAATTGACAGTTTGAACTCTTCGGGACAACCGGACTGCAACACATCAATTAGTATACCGGGTGTTCTGATTTGTTTCCGACAAACTGAAATGTGTAATAGATCACATCATTTTGAGCAAAAAAGTTCCTATGAACATAGGTCCGGAAATACTTCGTTTCAGAGGTACAGGGTGTTAAAGTTGAGAAAATAATTCGCGTTTTCTGTGAAATCTTTCGACTGATTCCAAATAATTGCATGAAAGTTGGTACATGAGGGTTTTTTCGGGTGAGAAATTCAAATTTGTGGTCGATTTGGTTGTATTTTCTAGAGGGCGTCACCGGCAACCATTTCAACCCATGTAAACCATTGCAATTCTTTGTGCTACCCTGTACACCGATTTGGACTTAAAAAATCTATTCTCTCGTCCTTTTTACTTGAAAATATCAAATTATAATATATTTATTATATAATTATTTAATTATATATTATTATGTATACGAATTTGTTTCGACATGTTTTAGAGATAACAATAATATGGATTTGGCTTTAAATGCTTTTTTCTCTGAAACGACTTCGATAAGGTATACCCTTTTTACTAGAAAAGTCAGGAAAATCAATTTTTGTAAGCTATAGAAGTGGTTTGCGAAATAAAGGTTTTTTAAATAACACTTCCAAGTTCAAAAAGTCTTAATATTTTTGAAAAATTTGAAACTTCACTATGAAAATTGGTAATATGCTTTAGATGCGTTTTTCTCGGAAACCGTTGGTCCTAGCGACTTAAATGATGTATACCTTTTTAACTTGAAAAGCCAGAGAAATCGATTTTCTTAGTCCAAAATGACGTGCAGGGTAGCACAAAAAAGTTGCAAGGGTTCAAATGGGACAAAATGATGGCCAGTAGTGCCCTCTAGAAAATACAACCAAATCGACTACAAATTTGAATTTCTCACCTCAAAAAAACCCCTATGTACCAACTTTCATGCAATTATTTGGGATCAGCCGAAAGATATTGAAAAAAACACAAATTATTTCTTCATCCTCAACACCCTGTATCCCGACCCATGTTCATAGGATTTCTTTTGGCTTAAAATTACTATTTATAACAGCATGTCACAATTTGACTACGACATTATATGTTTAACTGAGACCTGGCTCTCTTCTAACATTTCAAACTCCGAAATCTGTAGTGATCAATATATATTGTATAGAAAGGATCGCAGCTTTGACCTCACGTCGGCGACAAGGGGTGGTGGTGTTTTAGTTGCAGTGCATTCTGACCTGACTGTTACCTGCCTTGATCTTCACTGCATTACCGAGGTCTTTCATAGCATTGATATAGTTGGTTTGAAGGTAGTAATAAGGGGTGCTTGTTTATATATTTTTACCATTTATATACCTCCCAGTTTGAAACTTGAACAATATGAGGGACTGTTCGAGGCTATTTCAGGTTTGCCATATCTGCTTCTCGGGTATTGCGAAATCATTATTCTGGGGGATTTTAATATTACTGAATATGTGGATTATCAGTTGTCTTCTTCACACACTACTGGAAGAGTGGAGGCACTCCTGGGATTCTTGGACTATATGGACTTACATCAGGTCAACAAGGTGGTTAATAGGAATGGACGGATTTTGGACCTTGTTTGTTGTCGGCATCAGATGGTTGTGAGTGGGTCGAACTACTCTCTTGTACCGGTTGATTTACATCATCCACCTCTAGAGTTTTATCTGACCCTGCCATTTAGACATCCTAAAGGTAAGTTGAGGGGAGGTATTCCTGAGAGTTTCAATTTCAGACGAGCTAACCTCTCGTTACTCTATGATTGCCTATTGGACACCAACTGGGATTTCGTCACTGAGTATGACGATGTCGATTTAGCGTGTGCAGGATTTTATGACAATCTTAACGGTATCTTTAATGCTTGTGTACCCAAAACATCTGGTAGGAGATCTCGGTACCCACCTTGGTTTAATAGAGATATAATTTTTAAGTTGAAAGCCAAGGACAGTTGTCGTCGAGCCTATAAGTCAACAGGTTGTACATCATTTCTAGTGGAATTTGAGGAGCTTCGCAGAGAACTGAAGAATGCAATCTCGATAGCCCGGACCGGTTTCTGTCGGGAAGCCGAGGAAGAATTATCTAGGGATCCATCGAAATTTTGGGGCTACTTAAATAGAATTCGAGGTGGTTCCTCCACTCCGGGCTCTATGAAGTTTGATTGACTGTTTTGGGCAAACTCTATCTGTTCCCGATATAAGCGAGGAGTGTGTGTTGTCTTGTTTGAGGAAGTGCAAGGGTAGCACGACGGCTGGCCCGGATGAAGTTCCGTCTTTTTTACTGAGAGACTGTGCCATCATTTTCTCTAAGCCTTTGACTGCGCGTTTTAGGCTGTCACTTTCCAAACGATGTTTCCCAAGCATTTGGAAGGAAGGTAAAGTGTGCCCTGTATTCAAGAGGGGCAGTAGAGAAGACATCGAAAATTATAGACCCATCGTTATTCTGAGCAATTTAAGTAAAGTTTTTGAGAAAGTTTTATACAATATAATTTACCCTCATGTTAAATGCCAAATTAATGATGGTCAGCACGGTTTCATTAGGGGCCGGTCTACTGCTACGAACTTGACTTGTTTCACCCAGTATGTGTCTACTGCTTTGGATGAATTTTCTCAGGTCGATGTTATATACACTGACTTCTCCAAGGCATTTGATAGGCTTGACCATGGAGTTGTTCTTACAAAGTTGTCTTCGTTTGGCTTGAAAAATGATTTTATCTCTTTCCTGGAATCATATCTTGCTGATAGAAAACTGTTCGTTCAGTGTTCTGGAATCAGGTCATATGAGTTCTCCGCAACGTCAGGTGTTCCACAGGGTTCCATTTTGGGTCCTCTGTTGTTCATGTTGTTTATGAACGATCTGAGTTTACACCTGCTCTGTCTGTTGCTTTTGTATGTAGATGATTGCAAATTGTTTCGTCGATTTGAGTCTATCCAGGATTGCTGGGATCTTCAGGGTGAAATCGATAATCTGAATGATTGGTGCCGGAGAAATCGACTATCATTAAATATAAAAAAGTGCAATGTGATGACCTTCTGTCGCAGTAAGTCAGTTGTCATCTTTCAATACAACATTGAGGGAGGTGTTTTGGACAGGGTGACTGAATACAGAGATCTGGGTGTCTTATTCGATCAGAGGTTGACTTTTGTACCCCATGTGAGGGCAACTGTGTCCGATGGCCTCAGAGCTCTCGGGTTTATAATTAGGAATTCCGGAGATTTGTTGGAGACTCGATCCCTTTTCCTTCTTTTTTAAGGCGCTCGTGAGGTCAAAGCTAGAATATGGATGTGTTATATGGAATCCCGGTTATAGGGTTCATATTAATAGTTTGGAGAAAATACAGAGGCGATTTCTGAAGTACGTGTGTTTCAAAATAGATGACTTTTATCCTTGTCGTGGAATACAAAATGGGTACTTATTGAACAGGTTTAATGTTAACTCTTTAGAGGTGCGTAGGACTTATTTGGGAATTCTTTTTCTAAATAAACTCATGAGTTTCAAAATTGATTGCCCCTACTTACTAGGCTCTGTGAACTTGCACGTCCCTAGACTACCTGTAAGAAATATATCCACGTTCTATCTTCCATTTCCTCGGACTAACGTGCTTCAGTTTTCGCCAATGTTTAGAATATGTCATGATTTTTGCAATTTTCAAGATGTATTGGATGTTTTCAACTGTACGAAATTAGAAATAAGAAGGGCTGTATTGGTGTCGTGATTTTTTAGTTAATTTGGGTTTGCATTTGTATGTATATTTATTTTTATGAGTTTATATTTTGTTAATTTTTGTTTATTCCCAATCTGTAATTGGTCTAGACTGTAGATTGGTGTAATTTAATAAATAAATAAATAAAAAATGAAGTGATCTATTACCAATTTCAGTTTGTCGGAAATAAATCGGAACATGTGCCGGCGGAACAGATATTTCGCTCTTGATTTTCTTCAGCTCCCCCATTTTGACAACATGTCTTGGAGATTTATTTTTCTTTAAGTTATTTATTGTTGACTCTCCTTCTGATGGGGTCGTTTGGTCCAAAAAGAAGGAATGATCAGTTATCTTCGGCTTAAATGGTGGTGTATCTTCAATATTTATCTTAGCTGCGAGGTCCGATGAAACATTTATGAAATAGTCGTTAAAAATATCAGCAATTTCTATTTCAACCTCTATTATCGAGCCATCCTCTCCTCTAATCTCCTGCACTGAAATCTGGTTTCCACACTCATATTTCTCGTTCAGTATACTCCATCAATTTCTCTTTTCAATCTTTACGTTAGAATAGTTGCATTTGGCTATTCTAATTACTAGATTTAGGTGGTTTCGATATCTAACAGATTCTCTTCTGTATATCTGTCTGCTTCTCTAATTAATTTCTTATAGAGGTCGTTTTTGTGATTTACTGATTCAACAACCCTCGCAGTTCACTTTTCTGTATATAATGGCTCAAACATAATAAAAATATTTGGTAGACCGAAAATTTTTGAATGTCTATTCAAGATATATTTTATGCCTATTAGACGTTTATGTAATGTCGAATTTATTTTAAATCTGGATATGAGATTATGATATTGTTCCTTTAACTCTACAAAACTCAAATATTCTCGGAGCCGGGGCCTCCTTTGAACAGGGCGCGAAATGAGTTTGTAAATAAATTTTTAACGCTCTCGTTCATCTGAATAGAGCGTTCAAAAATTTACCGAATATTTGTAATTTTCGAGTTTTTCACTGAAATTTGTAACAGTAACATTAGCTAAAACCGAATCAGTCCTTCCATTTCAGCACGATGATTCCCGAACAGAATAAGTAGTTGGATTGTAACAAAAAAACTTTATTAGAATTCTCCTCTTTTCAAATTAAATTGTTTTCATCATATACATTGATCATTATTTGGGTATGAATCATGATGTTATACAAGGTGTCCAGAAAGGGTATCGGTTATTTGTAAGTTCAATAAAACAAAATATATTTGTGAGCAATACAAACATTTATTGTTTATTCTTAACATATGAATTGGAGAATTATTTGGAAAATATGATGTTATCCAAATGATGACCGTTGTGTTGCTAGCACTCTTCTAAACGGGAACGAAGATTGGCGATAACATGATGACGCATAGCTATTGATATTGCTGCCATTTCTGACCTGATGTTTTGCTTCAACTGGGTTAGATTCGTCGAATTATTTTGATGAACCTTATTTTCAAAGTATCCTCATACAAAATAATCCAGCGGGCCTAGGTCGGGGCTGCTGGAAGGCCAGTTGATGTTACCTCTTCGCAAAATGACTTAATTAGGGAATAATTCGTTAACAACTTGAACATTTGGGTATGGCAAGTGGCCCCATCTTACTGAATCCACGTTTTTGAGTTGAAACCTGCAACTCTGGGATCCAAAAATTTTGCAACATATCGCAATAACGGCCAATATTCACATTGATTGCTCGGTCTCGTTGATTTTCATGAAAATAAGGACCAATTATGCCTTCAGCAGACCTAGCGGCACAAACCACGATCTTTGGGCTATACAGGGGTCGTTTATGATTTTGTCTCGGATTCTTCACTGTCCAGTACCGACAATTCTGCTTATTGACATAACCATTCCGGTGAAAATTTGCTTCGTCACTAAAAGCTATGTTGTTGATGTTGTTAAATCGCTGCAGGATTTCGTTGTCAAAATTCAGTCGATTACCATATGCGCATCCTTCAATTCTCGAATCAATTGAATTTTATATCATCATAGGCTTGCCGATGTAAGTCTTTCTGTGAAATTGTAAAGACGATTTTTAGATGTTCAACGCTTTGCTTCGCATTCGAATGGAAGAATACGGATTTTGACGTACCAACGCCTCAACTTCTTCAATTGCTTCTTCATCGCGAACTTAACGAGGACGACCAGAGTTTTGAATTTCAACTGTCGCCCCTGATCCATTTCCTAATGTTATCATCACTTGGCACGTGGCGTGTACGATATTCCGCACGATAGAGACGTTGAGTAGTCACTATTGAATCACCATTCCGATAATACGCTCGTACGCAAAATGCGTCCCCAAGTATTCTCCCATCGTGACTAGAACTACCCTCCCCGTTCCGTCTATGGCGCGAAAATAAATACCCGATACCCTTTCTGGACACCTTGTAAAATCGACCATTTCTCTGATGAGCAAATATTGCGAGGTTGTGTTTTTAAAAAATTTTTAACATTACTCCCTAATGGTTCAAAAAGAGCGCCAAAGCCATCTAACCTCAAATCAGTGCTTTCCAAATATTTAACGAATATGCTGAGTGAACTTATTTTACTGTGTGATAGCAGTATCATATTCTACTCTGAAACATTCGACAACTTTATTTATCACCTATGCTCTGTATATACTACTTCTAAGTAATACGAGGCATGTTTTTGGCGCTCTTGTTCACCCGAACAGAGTTCCTATCATTTTGCCCGAATGTCTGTAATTTTGAAATATCGAGCCGAAAATGGTCTCAATCGATTGGGTTCGAATCCCTGATGAAGAATTCGTGGCAAAAGTTGAGTCTGTCAGGCTGGCCGGCCGTATCCTCTCTAGCATCCAAAAGGAATCAGCTAGAGTTTTCATAGTTTCAGAATAGGTTAATTGTCCAAATATCTCGGTCAAGTTCGTTATTGGGCCAAAGTATCCTTTGAAGTTTTTAATTGTACCAGCAAAAAATTCCTTGTTCACTTCAATATTATATTATCATCTAATGAACATGTAAGCCAATGGTAGAAATAGGCTCAATAGCAGTTCGATCCGTTGGTGCGTAAACTTTGATGATTCGATATAATTTGGCAGTCAAGACAGGATATAGTCATTTTCTACAAGCGTGCACTTTCATTCTCTTTCCCGCACGTATTTCAATTCGTAAAGAGTCACATTGCCAAACAGTGTGGGAAAAACGATTAGCAAGGGTTATTCTCGCACGCTTTTTCTAAAGAATAAACTGAATAATGGTTCAAAAAGAGCGCCAAAGCCATCTAACCTCAAATCAGTGCTTTCCAAATATTTAACGAATATGCTGAGTGAACTTATTTTACTGTATGATAGCAGTAACATATTCTACTCTGAAACATTCGACAACTTTATTTATCACCTATGCTCTGTATATACTACTTCTAAGTAATACGAGGCATGTTTTTGGCGCTCTTGTTCACCCGAACAGAGAGCATCTGAAATTTTGTTTCCTCATTAACTACTAGAATATCCATCCGATCAAATTGATACTTGAAATATTGTTGAGGGAGGCTGCAACAAAACAGCTCGCAAAATTTCGCAGAAATCGTCATGCTAGAAAATGTTTCAAAAATTTCCAAATTTCATTGTCGTAGCTCTTTTCCATCCAAGGATATAATCATTTTTTTTAATTACTCAAGATGAAAAAGAGAAATGACATACGTCCCGATGATTTTCTTTTAACGATGGCCATCACAGATCGATATTCGATTGACAAATGCCGGGCTCATTGATCAGTGTCAGTTGGCGTTATATTAATCAAAATTTTTCATAACGTGAAATCATAGAGATAGAAGTCAACCTCGGTGGCTGAAATAATATAAGTTGTCAAAATTTAGAAAAGCACCGAATAACTTGTGAAAAATTATGAGTAGTTATTTTCAATTTGAGAATCATTCATTAGGCGTTCATATTTGCATCACATTGTCCCATAGTGCGGGAAAAGAGTATTGTTCACGTGATCAGAGTGCTTATAGATTTGTTATGGTTTGAATATTGACTCGCAAGTAGCTCAACAAGAGCGCCAAAGCAATCTCACCTCACGTCAGTGCTTTCTAAATTTTTTAAGTAAGTACCGTTTTGGAATTTAAAAAAGACGAGTAAAGATATCGCAACAATTTTATTTTTACATGAAAGCATGTATCTTAATCTACTTTTCAACATAATTTCCGTGAATATTGACGCATTTGTCATAAGGTAGTACCAGTTTTTGGATACCCTCCTCATAAAATTCTGCCACCTGACTTGTTAACCACTGTGTCACAAATGTTTTGACTTCATTATCGTCTTGGGGACGCTGACCGCCCAGGTGTTTCTTCAAGTGCAGGAACAAATGGTAGTCACTGGGTGCCAGATCAGGGCTTTTCGTCCACTTTCTGCACCAAATCTTCATTAACGACCGAAGGACGCCCACTCCGTTCTTCATCATGCACATTTGTGCGGCCATCTTTAAATGCTCTCACCTATTTCTTAACCATTCCATCACTCATAATGTTTTGTTCGTAAACTTCACAGATCTCACGATGAATGTCGATCGGCTTTACGCCTTTAGCACTAAGAAATCATATAACAGCCCGTACTTTACAATCAGCGGGACTCACGATTGTCGGAGGCATCTTAAACACTCAGTAAACAACGTATACAATGAAGAATCAGACTGCAATGGCGTCAGTGCGTAGACAAGAGATGTAGGTAACCAGCGCGCATGCGCGGAACGCCGACCGTAACGCTACGGCGGCGGAATCGCAAAACGTAACTTACTTAAAAACATGGTTTTCATTGATTTATTGCGACTCTCTTTGAATTGCTTTTTGAGTTTTTCTGAAATTCTATACAATAACTTACCTGTGAAGCAATAGACTCTGAGTATCATTCATGCAGGATCATCTGAAAAATAATGCTAAATCAATAGGTATCTTGTCCAAAAAAAATTGTCACCAAATTGGTGTTTAATTGAAATAACTTGTTTATAGATTAAACCAAATTCAAATGAGCAAAGAAAATTTCACTTTAGAATTGGATATTATTGAACAGATAGCAAAAAACAATTGATATAATCCAAAATTAATTGATCAAATCCTTCTCAAAAAACAGTTGCAATGAGTTATGTCTTCCCAACGACATTAGATAATAAAGACAAAAAATATATCTGTCTCAGTTATATAAAAGACATTTCAGAACCAGTAGCTAAATATTTCATCAAAAATTTCAATTGCAATGTCTCATTCAAAACAACAAACAATCTGTGACAACATATAAAAAACAACGAAGACCGAATAGATCGGAAAAACAAATCAGGTGTCTATAAGTTACTTTGTTCGGACTGCCCTATGGTTTAATCGTCAAACGTGAAGATCATTTAACAAACGGGTTCAGGAACTTCAACGTAGTTACGTAACCGTAATAATTCCTCATATGCTAAACATTTGAATCAATACGGACATAATTTTAACCATAATTTTGAAATCCTCCATACAGAAAGTAAAAGTTCAAGATTAACAATCCCTCCAAGATTAGAATCCCTTGAAATAAACAGATATAACTCACAAAATATTATTTTGAATGAACAAACAGATGTTGACCGGTTCCCGTTGTTAATCGTCTTCCTGAAAAAATCCTAACATACCTCTAATTTATTACCCTATTTGAGACGACGTTCCGAAAAAGTTTTACAGCCATAAATACAGAATTACTTCAGTGAAACTATTATTCAGAATGTAAAACCTAATGAAGCCACAGTGTTGGCGAACAATTGTAAAAAACAATAAAAATTTGTGGAAATCTGAATCTTGTTGTTCATTTAAAATGAATTTCCACCAAGTAAACACCGATACAATTAAATATTCATAGAAAATATTTCGTCTAAGCGATGTTTCTAGTATTGTATAAAGAAATGATAATCTTTGCTGATCATATTGAAACTATTTTGATGATATTTGCGATTATCAGCAGAGAAAATTATTAACTCTTTGATACTATAATGCTCCAGCTGCTGAGATTCATTCATCTTTCCTACGGGAGCCTACAAAATGCACATGAATAATAAATTTAATAAATGGGTTTGAAATTAAATCACAGATATTGAGTATCCTTTGAAGTTTTTAATTGTACCAGCAAAAAATTCCTTGTTCACTTCAATATTATATTATCATCTAATGAACATGTAAGCCAATGGTAGAAATAGGCTCAATAGCAGTTCGATCCGTTGGTGCGTAAACTTTGATGATTCGATCTAATTTGGCAGTCAAGACAGGATATAGTCTTTTTCTACAAGCGTGCACGTAAAGAGTCACATTGCCAAACAGTGTGGGAAAAACGATTAGCAAGGGTTTTTCTCGAACGCATTTTCTAAATAATAAACTGAATAATGATATATCTCTATGCCACCGACGACGTTACTATGGAAACGGCATGTGAATAAGAATTAATACATTGTCATTATATTAAGAAATTGTGTTTAAATATAAATAATATCAACTCGAATTCAATCAGTACGCTCCGGTAAAATGGATACTTCGGGATCTGATGATGGCCTGCCCGAAGAAATATTAGCAGCTTCTTAAGAAGCTAGTTTAAATTTGTTACCGGCCAAGTCGAAGATAAAATATGAGAAGCAATATTCTGAATTCATTGATTGGTGTAATTCCAAAAAGGTTCAACCGAGGAAGGAGGAAGTGTTTTCGGCGTATTTTTCGGAAATGTCCAAAATTTGGAGACCAAACACATTATGGTCCCGATATTCAATGATAAAGAGTGTTTGTTAACTGAAACAGGATTTGAATATTGGAAAATTCCATAAATTAACTGCCTTCATTAAACGACAGAATATAGGATTTCGTCCAAAAAAGGCCAAAACTTTTAATGAAGAGGAAATAACAAAATTCATGAGTGAGGCATCTGATGAAATTTACTTGATGATGAAGTTGGTAACAATTTTTGGATTAGCTGGTGCCTGCAGACGAGAGGAACTAAACTCACCATCGACGATATAGATGATAAAGGAGACTTGATCATCGTCAATATTAAGGACTCTAAAAATCATTCACCAAGATCGTTTGTTATATCCCAAGACACCAATAATGGATATTTTCTGTGCATATACAGAAAATATATGAATTTACGTCCAAAGGAAATACCTCATCGCCGAATTTTCATAAAGTATAATCGGGCAAAATGTTAGATTCAACCTGTCGGAATCAATACAATAGAAAAAATACCGTCCGAAATTGCAGCTTACTTACGCCTACAAAATCCGGAATTATGCACAGGACACAGTTTTAGGCGCTCCTCGGCTACTTTCCTAGCCAATTGTGGAGAAGGTATCACAAATATCAAACAATTAGGAGGATGGAAGTCAACTGCTGTTGCTGAGGGATACTTGGAAGAATCTATTAACCAGGAAAAAAAATGTCCACTAAAATTCTTAATTTGAATGGTTCTTCCTCTTCAAACTGTTATACAGAATCATTACCTTCCAAAGAGCCTTCGAACAATATGATGGCAAATATTCAACGTTTTGCTTCTTCCTTTTCAAACTGTAATACAGAATCATTATCTTCCAAGGAGCAGCTGACTTCGACCAATATGATGGCTTCTGCAATAAATTTGCATAACGCGACCAACTGCACGTTTACAATTAATATAACCAATAACTGAATATTTCTAATGAATATATTGATAATAATGGGAAGAAACAGAATGTACATAGATTCCCTATCAAAATTCATTTTTATGTGCTGTTAATCTAGTTTTCTTTTCAATTAATAAAGAATTTATGAATATTATTACAGTTTAAATTTATTTCATAGGCTTGTAGTCTCTATGGACCGAACGTCAACGATGAGAGTTTAATGGAAACGACTTGTCAGAGACTTTTGTCATTAATGTGTATTTATAATGATCAATTCACATTTGCTCTGTGTGTTGAAATAGATCTCGTATAAGCGCTTGTAGAAAAAATATTGTTCCTAACTCGTGCGGAAAGTGTTTTTCCCGCACTCAACTGCTTACCCGAACTCCGCTTCGCATCGTTCGGGTAACGGCAGTTTCGTGCGGGAAAATATTACTTTCCGCACTTGTTAGGAAAATAACTATTATGTAAAGCTGTCTCTCAGTTTTTAATCAATGACATCAGGTGAAGTAAGGTAAAACAATAAGTACTGAGAATAAGGAAATAATTAGTGAAGATCTTAACAAGAAAATACTTACCAAAGTAAGTTAGAGTCTTGCTTGATAGTAAAATGGAGTTAAAACAAAGCTTGTATGAAAAAACAAAATGAATCCTCCAATGGAGAAGGTCTAAGTAAAAATGAAGTAAGCCAAAACCAGAAAATGTGTTTCCAAAAATGTATACCGGTTCGTCCAAAATCATATATCATAATTGGAATTTTCAAGAAGTTTGAAAGAAAGTGATCTGCTGTGGCAGGATGAATGTAAGGGTTCGGACGGAAGATATGGGATTGCATATAATATTCTTCCACAGTTTCACATGTTAGTTAATATAAAAAGAACAAACTGATTTGAAATTCGATCAGTTAATGGGTGAACTTTGATGAGTAGGCAGGTTATGGTCTTTGCGCAGAGTTATCTCCCAGTTTTTAATCAATGACTGCAGGCGAAGTATGGTGAATTTATAAGCACTTATCAGTGCATAGAACATTGCAAGAGGATATCAAGTAAGATGATATATTACAGTTTAAAGTGGAATAAAATTTTGAATCAAATGGAACTGAGAAAAAATATGAGTTTGGTCATTCTTAATGCAAGATATCAGTTCTCTGATTATTGTTTGTCTTTTTGTCTATCTCGGTAGTTTTTGTATCGCACTGCTCTAGAGTCAAAAAAAGAACTTATAACAAGGGCGCAGAAAGTCCTTAACTCATGTCAGTGCTTATCTCCATTTTTCTACCAACGTTTCGATAGACATCTTCTCTCGTTTTCAAGGTTTATACTGATGAGCGTTTTATTGTCCGTGAAAATGTTTCTTTATTTATATGTCAGGTTGGAATTCTGTACTTAATTTAGCTAACAACCTTCCATTACGGAATTACAGAGAGAATATAAAATATATCAAACAATTTTTTCCTTGCTTTGAATTGAGAACAAACAACCAATTATTTTTAACTCCTCCCATCAGTTTTTTCATCCCACCTCAGCTGCGAATTTCAATTCGAGTTCATTTCACACACCAACGTAGTGAGTTAACGAATGTCGGTTCGTTATACTAAATGGAAACCCCTTTTTCCTCGTTCATTTTAGAGGGGAAATGTTTTTCTATCCGTTTGTCGAAAACGAATACAACTTCCGCCTTGAAATTTAAATTACTCACTGACTGTGATGGTGTATCTTGTCTGATTTTTCTTCCATTCGTAGAAAAAATATTTACTCGTTTCAGTTCGAACAATCTACTTCCTTTGGAGATGTGATTGTCTATTATGTTGGATTGATTCTACGCAGTATTGGAATTCGATTCAAATTCATTGTTAATTGCTTCGGAACAATCGAGAAATAGGCAAATCATCATCATCATAGGCATTCACGAAGATTCAAACGAATGACACACTAACAAAGGTAAGAAAATAGGTCGAAATGGAAGTACTTCACTTAAAATTAATACAAGATGTCCGAAAAAGGTATCAAGTATTTGTTTTCGCGCTATATTCGGAACGGAGCGTCTAAAAGGAACGGCGAGGGGTTCGTGGAGTTTCAGTCACGATGGGACCGTACTCGGGGACGCATTGCGCATTTTGCGTACGAGAGTATTAACGTAATGGTGATTCAATAGTGACTGCTCAACGTCTCTATCGTGCGGAATTCTTACACGCCACGCTCCAAGTGACGATAGCATTAGGAAATGGATCAGGATATTCGAGAATACAGGTGCGACATTTAAAATTCAAAACTCTGGTCATCCTCGTTCAGTTCGCAATGAAGAAACAATTGAAGAAGTTGAGTTATCCGTTCATCAAAACCATATTTATCCATTCAAAAGCATCATCATCAAATATCCAAAAATCGTCTTTACATTCAATTTTGAAGAAAGACTAAAATCTGAAAGCTTATGATGATATAAAATTCAATTGGTTCAAGAATTGAAGAATGCGGACTATGCAAATCGACTGAATTTTGGGAACGAAATACTGCAGCGATTTAACAACTTCAACAACATACTGTTCAGTGACGAAGTAAATTTTCACCTGAATGGTCATGTTAATAAGCAGAATCCGAGACGAAAGCATATCTCAAAGGTCGTGGTTTGGGCCGCTATGTCTACTAAAGGAGTAATAGATCCTTATTTTCATGAAGATCAACGAGACCGAGCAATTCATGTGAATAGTGACCGTTATTGCGATATATTGATTTTTTGGTCCCAGAGCTGCAGGAGTTTCCAGGATTCAACTCAAGAACGTGGTTGCAGCAAGATGGGGCCACTTGCCATACCAGAAATGATTCAATGGAAGTTCTTAACGAATTATTCCCTAATAAAGTCAGAATCCAAGACCTCAGCCCACTAGACAATTCAATTTATTATTTTATCAAAATAATCCGACGCATCTAACCCAGCTGAGGCAAGACATCAGGTTAGAAATGGTAGCAATATCAATAGCTATGTGTCAACGTGTTATCGCCAATCTTCGTTTTCGTTTAGAAGAGTGCCAGCAACGCAACGGTCATCATTTGGATAACATCATCATATTTTCCAAATAATTCTCCAATCCATATGTTAATAATAAACAATTTTTGAATTACTCACAAATATTTTTTGTTTTATTGAACTTACAAATACCCGATATCCTTTCTGGACACCTTGTACAATAATGGTGTAGGAAATGAATCAATTTCACCAAAGTAATTGAGATACTTTTCCCAAAATGAAATTCTGACATTCAAAAATTCAATAATAACAGAATCAATTCGAAATATTCAATTGAAAGTCAAATCAGAATGAGATATTCCAGTCAAATAACATATCAATTAGATCCGGGCCTAAGTAAAAAAATTATATTCGACTTCCCCCTGTACTGTAAGCAAACTATTTTGACAATTCTTTAACGAACGTAAGTGAAAGTAACTCATCAAGATATTAGTTGCCCTCTACGACAGAATGTCTAAATCCACAGCGAAATGATATGAACTTATTAAAAGTAACCTTAATTTCTTATTTCCTCAACATATTACTAATATCCGTAATAATATCCGGTGATATAAATTCATATGCATATTAATGGTAAAATTCTCACAACTATTCACATTATCAATTAATTATTATGAATTGGACAATAACCATCATCTCCTATTGTTCGTTCTACCAACCTTTCGACAGATATCATCTGTCGTTTTCAAGTCGAAAAATTAGCTTTTAAAGAAGCTGATGAAATATTTCAATTCTCACTAATAGGTGTCAAATTGACAGAACACCGAAAACTAGATTAAAGTGGTACTCATCTGTAGTTTGAAGACTTCTTCAAGTTACTTCGAACAATTAACTTCCAAACTTCCGGCAACTCTATTGATGGTCCAACTTGATTTTATCGGTGTCTAAGACTTAAGTTGTTCTTTATTTTCATTTTTGAGAGGAGTTTTGTTTCGTCGATACATAGTCTCCGTATTTGCATGGTATCTTATATATGCTATTCTTCGTTCTTTGATTCCCGTTATCAGGTTTAACTTTTGTAAGTACTGATGGTATCTTCTCAGTAAACATACATACCAAATGTTTATGAATGATGGGTACGGGAAGTTTATTCAGCTGGATTGCACTTGTTGAGCTTTTTACATAGGAAGAACTTTCAGAAGCATCGTAATGAGGACCCAGGAACATTTTAGAGTCATAAAAAGAACACCCCTGAGAAATCTACCTTCGCACATTTCGAAGAACTTAAACCACTCCTTCTACTTCTCCCACAGTTTGTTCTCTCTTTCCAGTGTTACCATTTGCGATACTTTAGAAAAAAATTTTCAAGGTCTAAACAAAGACTCCTACAAAATTATTGAACGCACAACAGGAATTTCCCCAATTTGTGGTTACTCCACACCTTCTTCATGTTAACCGTTTCTCGCAGCAGTGATTTCACAATTATGACATATTTTTGCGGCCGCATCCTTGCTTCTGTACTTTAACCATTTCCTTCCTTCTTCTCTTTCAGTTTCCTTTCCATTCCCATTTTCCAATATAGATGGAGTATCCATCTCTGTCCTTACCTCGCTTTTCAAAAATGTCAGATTTGTTGTGCCTTGTCTCTCTGACGTGTATTCCTTTGTTTGAGGTGATCTCAAAATGATAATCTATAAAATAATTATTCTCCTTTATTATACAAAAAGTTTCTAACGTTCCAACTTATTTTTTTATAATGTTGTGAGCTTACACTTCACGTTTTTTTTGTTGAACTTTTTATATTCTCATTTTGTTTGTTTGTCCTTTTTGTACCTGAAGATGATATTATTTAGGTCGAAACATGTCGCAACATTTATGAATATTAAATTGGAGTAGACAAAAAGCGCAACAAGCTGCCGACCACTGTGGCGATGATGCCTGAGAAGCAATTCATGCTATGTTTAAAGAGGTATTTGTTGAGAAAATGTTCCTTTATATTTGGGGAGGATTTTGTTGATTTCTCATAAATGTTGAATTTTTTTATGTTGACGTACGTAATATTTTTACAATGTACCAGCATGAATAAAATTATTATTATTATTATAAATCATCAGTCTTGCTAACCCTCCACCTAATACTCAAATCGTATGAAATTAAATCTTCACTAACGACAGGAAAATCAATTGAGCTAAATTCCTGCGAATACGCTGTTACGAATAATAATTTACAAACACCTGATGACATAGAAACAGCTACAGAATTCAGGAACTGCTGGACGAAAAAAGAAGAAAAGGGGCGATGGCGAAGTACCCGAATCCATTTAAAATGGCAATACTGTATAAACTCACCAGAAAACTAAGTGAAACCCTGCAACTACATAAGAATTCTCAATTCAACAATACATAGAGAATATAAATGTTAAAAAGGTACACTGTATTCGGAAAGCTACAAAAAATTCAAAATACCCACATTGAGTAAATCTCCGATTGAAATCAGCATTGGAGAATGCTCCTAAGGTGAAGAAAAAAAACATTACATTTGCCAAACATCTTGCACACCAAATGACCCCTATCCTGGCATCAGCGATGTAGAAGTTGAAACTCTTTCAGATATTCCATGTCAGATATACTTGCCAATTAAAACTTTCAACCCAGCAGAAGTAGCTAATGAGACAAGAAGACCGAAGAACAGGAAGGCTCCTGGGTTCGACCTCACAACAGCCGTAACTCTGAAAAAACTAACCAAAAAATTGTTGTACTGCTCACGCGTTATTTAATGAAATGATGAGTATATACTATTTCCCCGTCATATGGAAGTATGCTGAGATTATAATGATACTTGAACCTTATAAACCAGAACACAATGTGCAATCATATAGGTACATAAGTCTTCTGGCAATCCTGGGTAAACTGTTTGAGAAGTTGCTTCTCGAATAGCTGAAATATAACATGGATATGCACCAAGGGTCGTATCTAGCAGAATGTTATTTTGTCGTGAAGTATGGGAAAGCAAGTCCCACAGGAAAGTATTTTGGACAACTTTTATATATCATCTACACTTCAAACATACCAGAAAATTGAAACATCACCATAGCATCAGTTGCCGATGATATAGCCACACTAGCATCTGATGAAAACGCTGAAACAGCTTCAAGACAATTTCAAGAACACCCGGATGACCTTGGACAGTGGCTTCGAAAATGACGATTCAACATCAATGAGGCTAAATCAGTTCAAGTTACATTCACTATAATATCGGTATATCCCCAGTCGAAATGTTCGAATAGGTCATACTAGTCGACAGCAGAGCAAAGTATCTCGGCATACATTTGGACCAGTGCCTCAACTTGAGACAATACATCAATGCCAAAAAAATTGAATAAATCTGAAATTCTGAAAAATGTATTGGCTTATAGGCAAGAAATTAAAATTGAGTCTTAAAAGTAAATTGCTTATCTACAAAGCGATCGTCACGCCAATACGTACGGTATCCAATTCTGGGTTTGTGCTAATGTTCAAATTGTCCAGAGAGTACAATCAAAAATTCTACGTTCATTGGTTAATGCCCCTTGGTATGTCTCCAACCACATCATCCATGAAGATTTAAGAGTTCCATATGTCAGCACAGAAATAGAAAATCGTTCGAGAGGTTATCATCAGAAGCTATAAGGACAACCAACTGATCGATATCTGACAAAGGATCCATCAACTCACGAAGATTGAAAAGGACCTGGCCGAACGACCCAACTGACTGATCATAACTGAGAATCCACTGAGAATAGCTGAGAACGTGAAATAATTTCTATGAGTCTGTACATACAACACATTTGCTGAATACATTTTGAAAGTAAATTGTAAATTTCTATAAACACTATACAACAAGATTTAATTTCCTTATTAATTTCACCTGTACAGAAGATCCGATGTAATTTATATTGGCTATAATTCGTATCAGAAGATGAATTCCATAACGTACATCTTTATGGTGAAAATATTTCTTCAAATCATTATATATTAAAGGTTACCTTTTCAAATTATTTTCAAGATTATCAGATAGATGTAGATATATTTAATGTGATTTGTTTGAACTCATTCATGTCAGGAGAAGCTGACAAGATCAATTAAGATATTATATTTTTCAATTCATTTGAAACAAACAACTTCTTAAGTTAATGGTATGTTTTCTGATATAGAATGGAGTATAAATTGTCACTTATAATACCACAAGAGTATCAAAATTATAGGGTATTTCCCGATAGGTTCGTAACAAACAAATGAAGGAGTCAAGTTTTCAGGTTAAAAAATCACGAGCGCGAAGCGCAGTGATTTTTCCTGAAAAGAACTTGACGATTTTATTTGTTTGCAGAAACCTATCGGGAAATACCAGATAATTTTGAAGCTCGTGTGGTATTCGAGGATTATTTTTCTGTCCCAAATGTCGGCCAATAGAATTGCACCATGAGACGAAATGTACAATTAACAAATAAGAATTTCATAATGAATAAAACAACATTTAATTAAGAATCAGGGTAGTGCAATTAAAAATACAACATTGTAAACATTGTAAACAATGGTGCATGTTTTCTTCAAGTCAGAGTTATCGGTAATGGTCCCAGAAGAGATAGATGGCATGAGGTTTATGCTGTTGATGGCATTTTCTGCAGTAGGCTCACTCCTTCGCAGTTTCTTGACAATTGTGGTGTTCCTGGTCGAGTTGGAGATACGGCTTGATGGAGTTACTGTTGGCAGGCCCAGTTATTTTGATTATCTGCTGCTCTCCCAGGCCCGATTTCGCTAGATTGGAAACGGCTGTTGCACGACTGGAGTGATTGGTGATTTTTGTTACCAAGGTCAAGCCCAGCTTTTGTGCTGACTCCTTAACATACTTTGAAATCGTGTTTTGGCCTAATAGGGAATCCTTGTATCACCTAGCGCCTGGAACTTTATTCCAGAATGGATTTTGGGTCAGGAATAGTCTGTCGCTCTTGATATTGACATCTCTCTTCTCTCTCAATTTCTGGAACAGTCTCACTGGGCACTTGTCAGGGATTTCCCGATTCTCCACCAGCCACTTGCTGTCTGATAATTTTTTATCACCACCTTGTGTGGTCTTGCTGAAAATTGGATTGTATTCAATTCTCCCAGTTGTTTCCCCGTCATTTCGCTCTTCTGCCTTGAAGTGATGTATTGACGCCATGCTGCCCTCACCACCTCTCCAAGCCAATTCCACTGATATTATCATGAATAATTTTTTCTGGAGGCCATCAGGAGTTTCCTCGTCCCAAACAGTGGTCATTGCATCCCAATTTTTTTCCTCCAACGCTGCTGCACTTGCCCTCCGTTTTTCCGGAATAGATTGTAAAGCCTTACGCTTGGCATCACGAGCTCCTCGAGCGGTCTTGAATGCAGCATCCGAAAATGGGTTGATTTTGATGTCGAAATCGTTCAAATACTTTTCTTGAAGTAATTTGGCAGTCTGATTCCACATTGTTTTTATTGTACCTTCCTTATAGTCTTCTCCATCCATTTTCTTCATATTGTAAGCGTAATCTTTCATAATGTTTGCCAATTGCGCTTCACTCGTTTCAGCACTCAATGTGTATTCCTCTCAGTACAAAAAGTAGTAAATTGGTTCCAAACTGTTTTTGCCTTCTCCGTATTAATGGGAACATTTCCTTTGACTTTTTATCGATGGTGGACAGAGAACAAACTCCAAATCGACTCATTTTCATGCAAAATCTCCAATTTTCACAATTGAATTCAACCTGTCAGTTTGACGTGTGCTTAATTTGACTGGATCATGTTTTGTTTATATATAGCAACTACCAGAAAAATTTTCAAAAATTATCAATATAATACCATCTAGGTTGTACCACGTGACGTCGAATGGTGCAATTCTATTGGTCGATATTTGGGTCGGAAAAATAATCACTGAAATTGGATGAAATATTCATTGAAATAGCATGTGAAATATTCATTACTGCATATTAATGAATTATAACTAATCAAATAACATACTGAATACTGAATAATAGGTACGTATTGATTCATTTTGAAAGTTGATTCTAAAACTTCGTTTGTGGTAGATCGAAGTTCGCATCCTGTTACTAGTTCCCATCTACAGGGTGTTTAAAAAAAAAAAAAGTTTCTCGTAGATAGAACCATCCGTAATTCAAGATACAGGGTCTTGAAGAAAAAAATTATACATATTTTATTAAAATTTTGCCGAAACTACTGGTAACATTGTAATGAAATTTTATACGAATATGTTTTGGAAGCTGATACATCCAATGAATTCGTTTTTATGTCTGACTCTCGTAGAGGGCGCTAGTTACACGGTTCGTACTAAGTAGTATTGAATTTAACTTTTTAGTATTAGATTTATTCAGCAAAATTTCAAGCGTACTTCTTGAATATCAATCAATTTCACACAAAAGGGTACTCTTGGTAAAACTCGATAATTTTACTGTTTTCGGAGTATTTGGATTAAAAATTATGAAGTGATAACCGATGTTCGTATGAAGTAATAATAAAAATTGTATTTATCAAACAAAAAATCAGATAATTCAAAAAAGCCTAATAACATAAATATGATTTCAATTAGAGTAGGTGTTCAAAATGTCCTCTGTTTTCACGAATACACAAGGCTATCCTTTTTCTAAAGAATCCATCCATCGTGCATAAAAATAGATATCTTCGCTCGTTTACCGTTAAATATTCTAATATTCTAATATCTCGAATAAGTGATTTAAAAAGTCCAGGTACATATCACCATTTAAATTTCCAGGTAGAATGAGATAACCTATTAATTTGTTGCCTAAAGTTGTTGCCCAAACATTAACTTTAAATGAGTGTTGGTAATGTGCTACCCTTTGACATGTGGATTCTCATCACTCCAGTAGTGTGCAATATGGGAGTTAAACATATCTTGTCGAGTAAAAGTGGCCTCGTTCGTAAAAAGAACACATTTTAAAAAATTTGGGTTGAGGGCTGTCCTTTCTTGAAATGTTTAACAAAAATCCATTCTAACCAGTACATCGTCTGGCAAGAGCTTAGACTTGTCTGTAATGATAAGGATGTAGCTGCTGCTCTTTAAGTATCCTCCAAGTACTTGAAGAAGACGTATTTGTTTGTCTTGCCACATCCCTTACGCTAACTGTTGGATTTTGATCAATTAAATTCAAAATCATATCTTCTTTATTAATGGTTCTTGTTGTTCTTGGCCTACTAGAATTTATATTTTAGGTCTCAAACTCCCAGTTTCTCGACAACGTCGTTCAATTGCTCTAAATGTATTTTTACTTGGAAAGTTTCTTCGAGGAAACTTTTCTGCATAACAACGTAACAGCTGCACTAGCGTTTCCTAAACACTCTTCTAAGGTTGATAACATGTCAGTGTATTCAAAATTTGAGGACATTTTGATTAACAATATCTAATTAAACAAATAGAAATGAAATTATTGTTGACTCAACGTCAAAACTATTAAATGAAAGACAGTTTTCCATGGCAACTGAAATTTCAGAGAAAATGCTATTGCCGTGTAAAATTCAACGGTTATTACTTCATAATTTTTAAATCAAAATACTCCGAAAACGGTACACAGCATCGAGTTTTACCAAAGGTACCATTTTTGTGTAAAATTGAATGATGTTTAAGTACGCTTGAAATTTTGCTCAATAAATCTAATATTAAAAAAGTTAGGTTCAATACTACTGGGTACGAACCGTGTAACTAGCGCCCTCTACCAGAGTCAGACATAAAAACGAATTAATGAGATTTATCAGCTTCCAAAACATATTCCTATAAAATTTCATTACAATGTTACCAGTAGTTTCTGCAGAATTTTAAAAAATGTGTATAATTTTTTTGTTTCATGCCCTGTATCTTGAATATGGATGGCGTTACGAAAATTCTTCACTGAGCAAACCCCAATTATTTTTCAGTGTTCTACCTATCCTAGAAAGAGTCACCTTTTTTGAAACACCCTGTATTATGAAATGCTAACCCTACCTAACATAAGCTACGATTTATTTGGATTTCAATATCATAGTCAAATATACCAAGAAAATTTACTATCGAATTAAAAACGGAAGAAATATTCACGTAAATCCACCATTAACAAGAAAATTTTTCAGTAAGTCTTCTCATTTTTCATCCATCCACATAAAAGGTGAAATTTTGTACATACATAGCAACATTTTCAATGATTACAGTGATTTCAAAAGAGGAAAACTGTGGCACCGAGGAATTATTTTGGCTTAGTGATTGTTTCCATCTAGAATCGGATCCATGATGAAGTGCAATTCTCTCATTGTTTTCTCCAAATTTCAGATGATTCAACAAAGAAAATCTTTAAAATGGTGCATTATAGAAGGATGAATGTTCTCCTAAATTGTTGAAGCATACAGAATTTTAAGATTTAAGATCCGCTAAGTACTGCCTATTTCAAAGTTACCTTTGATGAATTTTTGAGTTGGTGATATATATAGATATATATATATATATATATATATATATATATATATATTGAGTTTAAATTGACTGGGCATCTAGGTCTTTAAAAAGTTCTAAACAATTTTATTTTGTATAAACGTTTCCAGCGCATCCGCCTTCTTCAGTATACATAAATTATAAATCGACATCTAAAAAGTAACATATATAATATAAAAGTAGAATAATAAAATCACTAAAATATCTCACTGTTCATTTTTGCTCTTTTCTGGTCGGTATTGTCTTGTCATTCGTGTCAATGTCATATATGTCAATGTCAGGGGTCAATGGAATGTTGGTTGTTTTGTCTTCTTCTCTCTATCGGTGGTCTTCTCAGTATTGGCATGTATATTTGGCTGAGATGTTTCGTGTCTTGTTTGTTGTTCACTACATTTTCATTGTTTACCTGTATGTGAATCATTTCCAATATTTCCCTTCGTCGTTGTTGGGGTTCTATTCCTAAAATTTTTGTGTCATCGTAATTAAAATCATGTTTTTGATCTTTTTATGTTTATTAAGCGCTGTAGTTGCGTTTTTTTGCATATTTATGTGTGTTTAGTCTGTCTTTTAGTCTTTGTGAAGTCTGTCCTATATATTGTTTGTCACAGTCCTTGCAGGGTATACTATATATGACCTGTGATTTTTGTCTTGGGTGTTGGTGCTTTCAATCTACTGAAGATGTTTTCCACTTGATTGTATGGTTTGTGTACTATCTCTCGGTTGTAGGGTTTCAATATATTACTTATTTTCTGTGACAGCCCTTGTATGTATGTAATTGTATTCGTTTTGTGGTATCTGTTGGTATTTTCGTCTGTTGTGTGTTGTATAGTCGGTGCGTCCTTTGTTTTGTTAGTTTTATGATAAGGGTTTCAGGTAGTGATTCTTCGTCAAAGTTCTTTCACCTCTTTTAAAGTTTTCTCTCAGGTATTGGGGATGTTAATTTTAACGCCCTGTCTATATATCCTATGGCCGTACTTTTTTTATGTGAGTGGTGGTGTTGGGAGTTATAATCTAATATATGTGTTGTGTTCTGCTCCTTTCTGTGCCATTTTGTCAATAAATTTCCGTTTCCTCTCATCAGTGTCATGTCCAAGAAATTCAGGCAGTTGTTTTCTTCTTCCTCAAGTGTAAATTGTAGAAATTCGTGTGTGTTGTTGAATTCGTTCAAAATCGACTGTATTTCGGTTGGTGTTGTTATAACTAAAATGTCGTCTACATATCGTTTGAAGAACGTAGTCTTGTGTCCTTCCATGATTTTCTTTTCTATCAACTCCATTACCAACTGTGCTATCGTGCTTGATATTGGGTTCCCCATGGCTACACCCTTAATTTGTTTATAGAAATCGTTCTCATATTGGAAGAAGCTATTGTTCGTGATATATTGTATTGTTTGGATGAAATCTTCTTTTGGTATTAATGTGTGATGTTTGATTATTTCCCAATTACTCTCGATTGCCTCCTTTGTTAGTTCTGTGGGAATGTTGGTATACAGAGATTTTACATCTAATGAATATAATCGATGGTTTGCTTGGATAATAACATTTCTCAGTGATTCTTTCAAATCGAATGAGTTTTTATATAATATTCATTATTATTTATTGCGTTGGTTAGAATACTCGCCATATATTTTGATAATTTATACAAAGGAGATTGAATGCACGAAACTATTTCCATTCAGAATGGATCACTTCTGAAATTGATGGTTCAATTCTATCATTGTTTTTCTCCAAATTTCAGATGATTCAACAAAGAAAATCTTGAAATGTTTTTGGTATGATCTGCATTGTAAAAGAATAATGTTATCCTAAATTGTTGTACAGTTTGCTGCTTGCACTAAGTAAAAATTTTCTTTGTCTTGTCCTATTAGCTTGCCTAGTTTCAAATGTTACCTTCTATGAGCTTGTCCTATGACGATCCATACGCTTTTTCCCCTATATATATATTCTTTTTATTTTTAACTATTGGCTTACAAACGAATGTTTGCCCTGGTTGGGTGACGGGGTGTCATATATTCGGTGTATGACATAAAAAGCCTGGAGAAAAAACTCCAATAAAAGAAAACCTGGCTCCCCGCATAAGTATTGTTGTGTGTAGAGAAATAAGCTCAAATATATTCTTTCTTCAAGAGTGGTCTTCAAATAATAATCACAGAGGCTTCTTCAAGTTGCACATATCGAATCTGAAAATGAAAAAACCAAAGCAAAAAAAAAGAACTGAATACAAAAAATACGCATCAAATTTGTTTAAAATTTATATCCCATTGCAAGAAAGAATCTGAAACATCGCGAATAGCCCTAAAACCATCATGAAATTTATATATGGGACAATTATTGATGATAAGAGGTATTATTTCTTCTGCATATCCACATTCACAATTTACGTTTGGAACTGTGTTCCATCTGAATAGCATGACCTGTTCTCAAATGATTCAGAATTGTCCAAATTTTTGGAAGGTCAAAACCCGAAATTTTTTCAGAAGGATCGGAAATGAGATGTGTCCCATTTGTTTGAAACCTACTATGAAATTGAAGTTCATTTGGATTATTCACTACGTAGATATAAGCAAAAATCAATGTTTTTGACGGAGCCTAAGATCAGAAAATGTTCATTTGGTCTCGATAATATATGGTTTAAATTTATGTACTCGTAGTTGTCAATAACTAGCCCTTTAAAAGATAAATACTTATATGGTGAAAATATGTTTCATTCTCAATTTTCCTTACAAAGCCATTTATCAAAAAAAATCGAAAAATAAAATACCCTTTAGAAAAATAAAGGATTAACAGCTCTAACTCCCGCCGCATGTTCTCTTAACATCTAGTAAAATAGAAGAGCAATATGAAAAAAATTAGCTATGACTTTTGTATCATCTTCTTTGTACTACAAAATAAGAGATAAAATGTATCAACAAGGTATTAAGTTTTGAGTGGAATACTCGTATAGGAATGAAATGGACGTTGCGCTCACTACATCTATGTTGCAGAGAAGCATTACCTGTTTATCTCCTGAAGGATTAACGCTGTCCTGAGTGCATTGTTCCCAGCTTCATTACGAGGAGTATCTTCAACAAACAATGACAAAGGGTTTGCATGGAGATCTCGATGAACATGCAACAAACGATGGAGGTCACAGTAATAATATCGATCATATGACTTAGTAAGATACCGAGATATAAAATATCATAAAAGGTCATAAAGATGTCAGGGAGTTTATCTCTAGTTTCATACAAAGTATTCGGTGATTATGTGCTGAAATGTTTCACTTCATTCTCTGCATTGAGATAAAATCCGACCCTTGAAATTACCTTTCATGAAAATTTTCTTGAAATTTCTGCATAAAATTTGAATAGGATATATAGGGCGATTAACGACTATAGAATATCAGACTTTAGTAGAAGATTGGTCTTGATATTGAGCTGGAAATTTGGAATTCAGGGTTTGAGACAATTTTTTTTTCTACGTGCTTGTTTTGATTTATCAGACTAATACAACAGCTTGCTACGTTTTGCCCAAAAGTCTGTTATTTTCGAATATCAAGCCGAAAATTATCTCTATTCGTTAGGTTCATCTTCCTGAAGAAGTACGCATGACTGAACGTCCCGTCGTATACTCTCTATTTTCCGAAGGAGATGAGCTGGAATTTTCAGAACAGGCTAAATGTCCAAATATGTCAGTCAAATTCGTTATAGGCCAAATAACTTCAAAACATGTAAATACATAGGCGTACAAATAGAACATCGCCGTTTTACTTCATAATTTGAGGTTTTATTAGAAAAAACTCGTTACATACTCATTCTTCAAAATATTTTCCATCGCTAGCCATAACTTTCTCCCATCTTTGTGGCAGCTTCTGAAAAAATTGTAGGTCTGACGCGATCCACAAATCGATCCAATTTTTGACTTCTTCGTAAGAACGAAAGTGCTGGTCGGCGAGGTCATGCGTCATCAATCGGAATAGGTAGAAATCAGAAAGGGCGATGTCAAGAGAGTACGGCGGGTGGGGTAAGATGTCCCATTTCAATGTTTCCGGTATGTTTTCACGACCTTGGAAACATGTGGCCGAGCGTTGTCATGAAGAAGTATTACCTTGTTGTGTCTTTCGTGTATTGATGGCGTTTTTCCTTCAACGCTCGACTCAAACGTATTAGTTGCGCCCGATAGAGGGCTTCTGTAATGGTTTCGCCTGGTTACTAGAGTTCATAGTACATTACGCCAAGCTAATCCCTCCAAATGCACAGCATCAATTTCGAGCCATGAATGTTTGGTTTCGCTGTCGAAGTTGACGCATGACCTGGGAGGCCCCAAGATTTTTTCTTGTCATAGTGTATCCACTTTTCATCACCGATCCTAAGCATTTTAAGCGATGAGAAACCGCTTGCTGAGTCACGCCTAATAAATTTGCAAGTTCCTGTTGCGTTCTACAAGAATCTTCATCTAGCAAAGTCTCCAAATCTGCATCCTCGAACATTTTCACGGGTCCAGGACGTTCCTTGTCTTTCACGTCATAATCACCATTATTGAACTTATTAAACCATTCCCGATACGTTCTTTCACCAATACAACATTCACCATAAGTTTCTACAGTCATTTGACGCGCCTGAGCTGAATTTTTTTCGAATAAAATGAAAAAAGCAACACTTGCCGTAAATGACGCTAGCTCGGCTCGAATTCCGCCATTTTTGCGCACAAACAAAACAAAGCACAGTAAAAATAGACAAGCAAGATTTTGTAGAGTTGTTGACTGATGCCTCAGCTGACTATGTAACGATTATGTTTCTGTTGGTACTTATCGACCGATTTGCAATGCTAGTGCAACCTAAGGTAAAAGGGCGATTTTCTATTTGTAGACCTGATAACATTGGAAGAAAGAAGTTCACCAACTTTTGTTGAAGCTAGAGAATTTAAAAAATATTCTGATTTTTTTTTAAATTTTGCAGTACGCATAGGGTTCTGTGCGGGTACTAAATTAGAAATAATAATAATCACCCGCTTAATGAAGGGCAGCGGACTTCCTGAGTCGCTGGTTATACTATAACAGTAGATCCAAAAATTATCTTTGTTAGAAAAGATGTTTGCAAGGTGAATAAAAACAAGTTTGTAGTTATAATAGAATTATGTATTCACAATAAGAATAGTTACACAATGTTCGGCACTTGAGTTTACACTCACAGAAAGAGTTTTTAGGTGTCTTTAATAACCAAGTTTTGAACTTCTCTGCTCAATCTTGGGTACTTCTGGTAATATCAAATGATAAAGAGATCTGACCTTATTTGTCGTTTGGAGTTCACCACAGCTCTGCTTCAATCGTCGAGGGTAGATTTCTCTGAATAAGGTGCAGGCACTTTGGATAAAGCTTCACAAACTTCTACTGATGAATTGTGCCTTGGCGATATGCAATTGCTTCACAGATTCACAATTCACAACCTTTTTCTTTTACGTAGAGAATTTCAACTGAGTAATTCACATACACATGAACTAGGGTAGCTAACTGACCCGAAAACAGACTATTTTGAGAGATATTTACAGAAACTTGTAGTTCTGAGTGCCGTTGTAGACTCGTGAAAAGTAAATTGATAAAGAGAACTTACTTGAGTACTGTACATGAAAAAGTCTAGAGAGAATTGTAGAAGTGACCACCTTGAGAAGTGTGGAGAGAATGAATTTGAATAATTGAAGAGGTCGGACGTGTACAAAAGTTCAGGTAGCTAAGTTTAGGATTTCCAAAACAGGTTCATATATAAAACTTATTGATATATTGCATATTATGCATGATAAGATTTGAGTTTCTTTTTATGTGATGACGTCACAGAAGATCATCGGATAATGTTGATAATTCATATTAGTTTTTCTATCTCAGCGAATACATTATGGTTGGAATTGAAAGTTGATAAATTTAAGTTTGCAAATCTTCAAGAATCGTACCATTACGGCTGTTTCGGGGGTCTCCGTGGTGCGATCTCTGTGGTTCTTTTTAACGCGCATGGAGCAGAAGTGGGGTTGACTTCGATCGACATTCTTCGATTCTGCATCATTTTCTCGTGTTAAAATGTTAGAAAGTTTATGTGTCTATCTTGTGTAATGATTTTTCTCGAATTGAAATTAAGTCTCAAATAGACAGTTTGTCTTGGCGAACAGTTTTGTTACATTCGGTAAGTGCAGTTTTTGATCAGACAAGGTTTATTCAATTTTAAATTGTCGTATTTAATTGTTTTATGTACAGGACATGACAAAGGTCTCGTGCATTCCTATTCGGACCACCATATTTAGATCTCCACTTGTCTTTCGGAGAGATGTCTGATGAATCAAATCACCTTCCTAACTGTTTCAATATTCATGCTATACTTTTTGGCGCTCTTGTTCACCTGAACAGAGTGCTTATCAATTTGCCCAAATGTCTGTGACTTTCGAATTTTTGGGCAAAAGTGGTATCAATCGTTTTGTTTGGACCTACTGATGAATAATCCGTGGTCAAAATCCATTCTGTCTGTCCGTCCGTCCGTCCGTCCGTTCCGTGAACACGATAACTCTCGAACGGATGAAGTTAGAGAGTTGAAACTTTCAGAATAGGTTTGAGGTATAAATATCTCGGCTAAGTTCATATTCGGTCAAATCGGCCGAATAGGTTCGGAGTAACAAAAAAAAATTTTTTTTTCAAATGACACTGTTCAAATGAAAATTTTTTTATGGTGCAGTTTTATCAGACATATACAAAAATACCACTCTCGACTTTGACAAGCTAATAGTTCTGGAGATATGATTTTTCAAAATTTAAATAATTATTTTCATTTACTCAAGAGAAAATGAGAAATGTCATGAATTCCCCAGGGCTGTCATCGAAAGTTCATCGTCTCAGATCGATATTCGTTTGACGTATTCCGGAGTCCTCTATCAGTGTCAGTTGGCGTAATATTAATCAAAAAATTTTTCACAGAGAGAGAATTCGATGTCGATGACGTTGTCAAGATTCAGAAAAGCACTGACGTAAGTTTTTAGGAGAAGCAGCGGACAAAACTTAGGGGAAATTATTACTAGTTATCTTTGAATTGAGATATAGGTTTGTTCATTAGGTAGGTTCATTAGGCGTTCATATTTGCATCACATCGTCCCATTGTACGGAAAAAGACTATTGTTCACCTGATCAGACTGCTTATAGATTTATTATGGTTTGAATATTTACTCGCAGGTAGCTCAACAAGAGCGCCAAAGCAATCTGACCTCACGTCAGTGCTTTCTAAATTTTTTGTTCAGTGATTAGTTTTTTCGTTTTTCAGTTCCTAGATTTTCCTGATGAATTATCGAATTATCTGTACCATTGCGCCTTTTTTTTTATATTTTTTCCTCTCTTAAATTACTATCGTTTTGTGAGTCGGTACATTCAGGGATCGCTGGAAACTGTGAAACATTATCGTTTCGAGAAATTATGAAATTGATTTTCACAGTCAAAACCTACCGAAGAAGTGAACAAAATTTGCAGGAGTTCGAAATTTACCGAAGAACTGAACCAGATCGGCCGGAGTTGAAATATTACCGAATTCGACATACTGTGTCGAGGCTCAACAAATTTTCCGATGTTGAATTTTACGACGTACGAACAAATTTTTCCCCGAGGACTGGAGAACTGAGAGAAGAAATAGTTTTTGTTGGAAAGTTTGTCTACAAAGTGGAAGACTCAAGACCCATTTTCGACACCAGAATCATCCCGAACACCCAGGATGGTTGTATGGACCTCTTATCGCATGAATTGGAACTCAAGACAGACAAGATAAGTTCCAGCAACAATTGTAGACATCACCTGTTGATTTTTATGGGCAGAAATTAATCAGTTCCACTTGCAACTTTTACTTTGGACAATTACATTTGTACATATTGTAAATATCTAGTATTTGTAAATAGTATTTCGATTGTTCGAGTTTTGACTATCATTGACTGGGGTGGAAGCATCTATTCAAACTCTCTGATGGAGAATGTGAGATCGTTTGTGCTCTAGCTAGCCGAAGCATTTTTCAATTCAATTGAATTAAATTGAAAACAAAATTTTACCGCTTCAACTTGTATGAATTTCTTCAAAGGACAATAGTTTACTGGACGAATTATATCGATTTATATAAGATTTTTGGTTATATAGCCCTTATTTGAAAAAAAAAAAGGAAGTTTGGGCTTTGAACGGAAATGAAGAAAAACTGTGACTGGTTATTTTCAATTAAAGATATAGGTTTTTGTGATACTAGCTTTGAACATGGAGACAAAAGTAATGTTAGGAATAGTAGACCAATCGCTAAATCCTTCGATTAGTCTAGACTGTGTTATTAACTAGTTACTAAAAAAATTACACCTTTTTTCAAACATATATTCATAAAAGAATTGGTTTCACTGTCGGGAGGTCGGTGATGACCAATTTGATTACTTTCACTGACGTCATCATGGGACCTAGTTGAATTCTATTCATACTAATTTTGCTAAAGCCTTCGATACCCATCAAGAATTTGAAGGATAGGTATTTTGATCCGGAATACATTCTGAGGTTGGTTGTTGGATAGAATTCAGGGTATCACATTGAAAGTAAAAACTTTCGATATGTCTCCCTAGAGTTTTTCGCCGAATCAAGTGTTCCACAGAGTGAATTTTCATCCCTGTTGCTCTTTGTGTGTTTTATAAATGACTTGAAGGATTTCATCAAATCTTCTTCCTTCCTCCTCTAACGACTTTTATATACTCCTCATAGTAATGAGTGTACAGGTTTGTAAATTTCTGCAAGAAGATCTAAATGTTCTAACAGAATGGTCTGTCTTAGTTCCATCAAATAGAATTTGATATAAAAAAAATGAGAAATAGTGAGACATCATAGATAGATAAAATCCAGATTTTAATAATCGGTTAGATATTGAAGTTTTGGCTAGTGGAGTAGTGGTGGTGTAGGATCACGGGGTGCTATTGAATAGTACGTTGGACTTTCTGGAGCAGGTTCAATTTACATTGGAAAAGGCTTTGAGGATGCTGGATTTCATCGAAAGAAATATGAATAGCATCAATGATATTCAGGTACTTGAATTAGTATATATATATATATATATTCTTCTGAACTTTTGGCTGAATTAGTATGAATGGCATAGTCAGATCTTTATTAGAATATTAGAATTTTACTCATTCGAGTAGAAATTCATGGGATAAATTGAGAAAATTAGGTGAAGCTACTTCCGTTACCTCATCATCATTAAAAAGTGATCCAGGATTAATCGCTTGCCGTTTAGTTCACGGGATCAACTCCTATTTTAGAACATTTGTTACATCCATTTAATATAGATGAATTTAGGGCTGCAATTGAGTCTACCAAGTCTCGGAAAGAAGAAGATGCATGGTCTTGGTTATTGTCTTTCTATAACAATATTCTGAATTCAGAAAACTTTCCTTCCGATTTCCGTAATTTACTCTATACCCAACTGAAGTGTGGGAAAATGGTAGATTATTAGGAAATTTGTTATCTGAAAGAAGGTTTCGTGTTTTTGATAACAATGGTAGTATCAATTTCAAAACATTGAAAAATGATCTTCCACAAGGATCAGTTCTATCTCATCCATTTTTCAATTCAATCTCAGTGATTTACCCACGACATCCTCTTAGAAAATTGTTTATGCTGATAACATTGCTATTCCTTACCAGTATACGGATTTCAATACTCTGGAAAACATACTGTCATCTGATTAGGAAATTTTAAAGAATTATTTTATTGAGTGGCGATTATGTCCACATCCAAACAAAGCAGAGGTATCTTGTTTCCATCTTTGATCATGGAAACTATAAAAAATTAGCAGTAACTTTCAATGATTTTCCTATCTAACACACTTTGTATCCTGGATAAATCAAGATAAATATATCAATGAATTAAATTAGATTCATCTCTCAATTACAAGGCTCATTTAAATGATCTGAGCCTTACTTGAAAACTAGGAATAATATTCTTCAGAAATTGGCTGGATCATCTTGGGGTGCTGATGCTTCCACTCTTCGCACAGCATCTCTAGCCCTAGTTTTTCCTGCAGCTGAGTATTGTTGCTCTGTTTGGTTTAATAGTGCATATACACAAAAAATCGATTCACAATTGAATACATCCATGAGAACGATTACTGGCATCATAAGATCTACACCGAATTATTGGTTACCAGTTTTGTGTAACATTAGCGGTCCCCATATTCGCAGACAGACTGCACCTCTGAATTCTTGGTGCAAATATCATTATTTTCCTAATTTATTTTAAATAAGTTCATACATTCCACAAAATAGAATTCTAAGATTGAAGTCACGTGAACCATTTTGGTATAATACATTCTTCAATATAAACATTGGCGATAAAGAATTATGAAAGATTGAGTGGAAACTCAATAGCATGCTTTTCAAATGGAACTCAGTTCCAAGCGCAAGTTGTGAATCTTGTTGTTGTTTCTGATATTGTCTTTTTGTTTTCAGATTCGATATGTGCAACTAGAAGAATCCTCTGTGTTTATTAATAGAAGACCACTTTTGAAGAAAGAAGTCCCTCAAATATATTGAAGCTTATTTTTGTACACACAACAATACTTATGCGGGGAGCCAGGTTTATTTCTCTTAGGCTTTCATGTCTGCAACGAATTTTATGGCAACCACCTCATCAACCCCAGCGAACATTTATTTTGTAAGCCAAACAGGTTTTTCTCTAATAAATTTATAATAGTAGAAAATTCAGTCAAATATTTTCAGTTGGTTCAAACTCATTGTTCAAACAGCAATAAGATGTTTAATCAGTAAAACAATCAGGAAATAAGATCTCAGAACTCACCTATGAGATGGCCAAACCAATTGACTAGGTCCAACATAAAATGACACCCAATTGATTTTAAAGAGTTCAACTTGGCTATTTTCTTAATATTCATTTATTTCTTCGTGTACATCCGGTGAAAAACTGAAAAACTCATATGGCAAGGAAAATAGTAGAAGTCCATAAAATTATAAAAAACATATGAGCACACGATAAGCAGCATCTCATTTCATCGCGACTGACCATTACTTGTCTTACATTATTGATAGAATCGGACTTAATGCCAATACAGTCTGCCTGAGGAACAGAAAACAATTTTTCATTAATGTTTGTGCAACAAACTATATCTTCAAAGTCATACAGATAGAGCATTAAAAAAAACTAATAGACGGGATTCGTACTTTTGAGTAATGTTGATATTCAACTTGAAGAATTGTTCATCTTTTCCAGCATAACTAAGGGATGGATTGACATTTTATTTTGTATTAACAATATTCTTATTATTTAGATGTATATATAAATTAGACTGTATTTATAGCATACCATGTTTGGACTGTAATGGAATATACATTGGTCAAACCTGCCAAATCATAAAAAAGATAATAACTCTCCACAAAAGTGATGTGAGAATTCATCCTGAAAGGTGTTCTCTAGCCCTTCATTCTTCAAGATTAGGACATCTTTTTAATTTTGAAAATTTCAAAATTCTTGATAAAACATCTTATTATAAAAAAAGAACCATCTTGGAAATGTGTTACATAAAAAATAATCCGAATAGTATCAACAAAAAATCTGATGTTGCTAAACTCAGATCCATATACAGGGTGAGTCTTTGACCACTGCGTTAATTTTAACCATAGATTCTTGACGTCAAAAGAAACATTTTCTTCCTAAAACATTTTTCCAAATTTGGCCCCGTTCAAAAGATATAGGGTGTTGAAATTTCAACATTTTCACCTGTAATATTCAAACGACAATATCAATTGAAATGATTTCTCGTAGAAGGTTTTTGATAGCATCATGCATATTTTGGCATCAATAGATTTATTCATTTCTTGTGGGTTTCTCACTACTACTTTACAGATTGGTTAAATTGCATGAAAAACAAATATCGCTTGAACTAAAGGTCCGTATCTCATTTCCTGGAATCATTAGTCTTTTTACATATAAAATCATTCTTCATCTTTCCTCCTAAATTGCACCATTCTTGTATTTGAAGTTGAAAGGAATTAAATCGATATAATTTTGTCCAAATTTTCTGATTTTCCCAAATCCAACTCTGTTGAAATGATTCAATAACAAGATTTGTTCAATGTTGCCATATTTTATGTCTATATTAAATATTTCTTCAAAGGATGGGGAAATTCTTCCCTCTATGGTTCCACCACTAAAAACTAATAGATGAAATTAACCACTGAACAATTTTTGTCTTACATTCACCACAAAATCTAAATTGCCATTTGCTGTATTCATTGTTAGTGATGTCTAGCACCTTGTTTAATATTTAATCCAGAATAATATTCCATAATAAATAAAGAAAAAAGTTTCCATCGCTCTTCGGTATATTTTGACCTTTGAAATAGGTGAAGTATTTTCTGTCAGGACCTGTTAAATTGAAGACTTGTCTTTATGAAGAGCTGGTTTTATAGCTTCAGGCTTTCAGGTTCATCAAATTATATCTATTCTAACATAGGAATGCTGCAAATTGAGCTCATATGAGTTTTGAAAACTTCGAACCCAGTCTCCTAGATTTGTTTTATACCTTTATTATCTGTATTTCATACACCGATTCAACCTTGTTCACAAACTTAAGAGATAATAGAATTTGACTTAGTTTTAATATTTCTGAATGTTTGTTATGATGCATGGTTAATTAAAATTCAATCAATATTGAAACTGGAAGATATAAGCTCATAAACAAGAAAGATTAGAATAGAATGCAATTTCTGACCATAATCATTTCATACTGAATTGAATAATTTAAAACTATCGATATTATCCCTAAAAATCTTTCCACTTTTTTTTTTTTTTTTTTGAAGATACAAATAACTTTTGACAGTTTCAAACAGAATCAAAACAACAAGGAACCACAGAATACTTTTTTATTTGGAACTACCCACCACAGAGACGTTATAATATTTTAATGTCATAATAATTTACTCTAATTATTCTGGGGAAAATTATAACTAAAGATCAATAATAGTTACAGATATTATCTTTCATTTAAAACATTGCAAATATTAATTTTTTCTCCTGGGGTTCGGTGATAAATTAATATTCTATGGTAAGTTATTAAAATTTGACATAATCTATGAATAACCATTATTCAATATTTATGTTCTTGTTTACGTTATTTACTCTGATTATAAAAATCAGTAATTATAGTCTAAACAGAATAGATTCATATTAATGATTTAACAAAAATTTTTATCAAAGAACACCTAGTTGATTTTTCAAAATCAAATTTAGGTATTTCTTCAAGAAAGTATAATTGCACACCTAAATCTGGAAATACTTGTAATCTATCCAGGTAATTTGTTATTGGGATTCAGTACAGAAAATACCTGTTCACTGGTCTCTGTCGAGGAGAAGAAACTTCAGAAATATCAGTGTTTGGAAAATCATAGATGATTTTTTCTGGGTTTGAGTGAAAAGAAAGCACAGTGACAACATCTTGCATTGGAAGTTTCATAGAAATGATGGTTATCATGATTGGGAAATTTTAAGAAGAAAAAATTTCAAATGTATGATGATAACACCCAATAATTCTGAGGTTTTTTGGAATTTCTCACTAGAAAGGCATGGTTTATAATCTTGAAGTAGAAAGAAAATATAGTAGAACAACAAAAATCTATGTTTATGGTGTTGAATTTTTTTTTACCAGAAAATAAGTATTTTGTATCTTCCTTCTGGATATGGACCTCATCGGATGAAACATGAGTGAGTGAATCATTACTTAGAGGGAAAATAATGTTTTAAAACAATTCAGATTCAATAGTGAATGCTGTGGAAGGTATTTTTCATTCAAACTAAACTGGACTACAGAGGGGTATTTGCCCAATGTGAAAACTAAAAATGCTTATAACTTTTGAACGCAGCTGAATTTGGAAAAACCGTAATGGAAAAAGTGTTTCATTTGATCTCAAGAACCTATGGTTAAAATTAACGCAGTGGTCAAAGACTCACCCTGTATATATATTCTTTTGAACTTTTGGCTTACAATATTTAGTTAGCAAACAATAAAGCATATAGATCAGGGGTTAGTGACGGGGTGTCATACAATTCAGCGTATGGCATAAAGCCTAGGAAAAAACCCCAGTAAAAAAAAAAAAAAAAAAAAAAAAAAAACCTGGCTCCCCGTCTATGTGTGAAAATACAAAATAAGCTGAGATATATTTCAGGGACTTCTTTCTTCAAGAGTGATCTTCTATTGATGGAGAAAGAGACTTCTTCAAGGTGCTCACATTGAATCTGGAAATAAAAGACAAAAGCAGAAAAAAAGAACTGAATAACAAAAAATACGTATCATATTCGTTTGAAATTTATAACCCATTCCAAGAAAGAGTTGGAAACATCATGAATAGCCCTAAAACCATCTTGAAATTTATATTTATATTTATTTATTTATTTATATTTAAATTTATATTTATTTGCATCACATTGTCCCATAGTAGGAAAAAGACTATTGTTCACCCGATCAGAGAGCTTATAGATTTGTTAAGGTTTGAATATTTACTGCAAGTAGCTCAACAAGAGCGCGAAAGCAATCTGACCTCACGTCAGTGCTTTCTAAATTTTTATTTTCAGATTCGATATGTGCAACTAGAAGAATCCTCTGTTTATTAACCGAAGACCACTTTTGAAGAAAGAAGTCCTCAAATATATTGAAGCTTAGTTTTGTACACACAACAATAGTTATGCAGCGGGGAGCCAGGTTTTTCTCCTTAAGCTTTCATGTCATGCAATTGATTTTAAAGAGTTTAACTCGGCTATTTTCTTAATATTCATTTATTTCTTCGTGAACATCCGATGAAAGAATAAAAACTCATATGGCAAGGAAAATAGAAAGGCCCATAAAATTATAAAGAACATATGAGCACACGATAAGCAGCATCTTACTTCATCGCGACTGAATAGCACTTGTCTTACATTATTGATAGAATCGGACTTAATGCTAATACTGTCTGCCTTAGAAGCAGAAAACAATTTCTTCCTCTGTTCCAGCATAACTTAGGGATGGATTGACATTTTATTTTGTATTAACAATATTCTTATTATTTTAGGTGTATATATAAATAACTATATTTTTGTTATTTTCTTACATTTTTCATATTCCGAGATCTTCAAATCATATGAATTAATAAGATGGTACGATGCTGAATCTCAAGGAAGTTAAGGATTTGAATTACCTTGATGTACATTTCACAACGGCTGTGAATCCAGCAACGATTTCTCCATCATCACTTTTATCGCTTAGCGGACGGTGCCTTGCACATGCTGTAACAATTGATCCCGGCTGAAAATTTGCTCTAAGGAATTATTCGCTTCTGAGTTTCTACAGTAGACTTTGAGTTGTTATTATAAGATAATAGAGGAAATATATGATATAAAATGTTCGGCGTGATCCATTGCCATTCGCTTGAGATGCTACAAATAGAATTTGAATCTTTGGAATGGGCTATTCGATAGAGTAAGACGAATTCCTGAGAAGACGTTGTCGCATATGTTTAATGAAATTAAAGTGATATTTATGATTTGAATAATCATTAGAATCGATGAAATACAGTGTCACGCTTCAGGGAGGGTACAGAGGGATTGGAAAAATGCAAAGTCCATCAAAAATCAAAAAATGCGTTGTCGCGCCATCTCACGATATTGAAGTTAATAATTTTGATATTCAGAATATTCTATTGTCAATGAAATTGATTGTCGGGCCTCAGGAACGGCAGGACCAGACTTTGAAAAATTTCTACCAAAAAAATTAAAAGTTCAACCAAAATTAAAATATGCGTTGTCGCACCATCTGACTCTATTGGGGTTGTTAATTTTGATATTAAGAATACTCTGTTGTCAATGGAATTGATTGTCGGGCCTCAGGAATGGCAGGACCGGACTTTGATCAACCAAGAATATCAAATTAGAGAACGAATCACACATTTCATACGAAACATGAAATATCTTGGGTACTATTAAAAATCGAATTATGGAATTTTTGATATTTCAATATTTTCCTCAAGGAAATATGCGATTGACATTTGAAAAATTTGAGTTATTGCTGTTTAAAATGTCTCACAAATTTGAATGTGTTGTTACAGTTTCAATTGTCCTACGTCACAAACCATAGTTATTGAAGTGCGGTAGAGAAAATTTTGGTGATGAAACTCAAAATTCAAATTATTTGGGTAAAAACCACCATCTTTTATTGTTATTGCTATCAACGTTTTGACAGACATCTGATGTCCTTTTCAAGGTTAAAATGTTGTTATTAAAAGAGCTGACACTATTTGGAAATTTTTCAATTTTCATTAAGTGTCAAATCAAAAGTTTTTCAATTCGACACACAATGAAAATTGAAAACTTTTCAAATATGGACAGCTTCTTTAAAAGCTAATTTTTGCCTCGAAAACGGCAGAACATGTCTGTCAGTACGTTGGTAGCAAGAACAATAACAGATGGTGGTTATTGCCCAAATAATAATTCTACACCTAATGATTGAAATTGCAATATTTCAAGATGAGCTTATTTTCCTTGCCTCATGGAAAACTTCCAAGGAGTCCCCGACGAAAAAATAATGACCTTTTGATCAATAAGAAATGGTAGTTGATGGTTTATATTGAAAATTCATGAACTCAATTATTTCACTCACCAAATCTCTAACAAAGTAGGATCAGAGAATAATCGAACCCATACATTAAAACAGTACGAGGATCGACATTTCCAATCCCAAGTACAGTTTACGCTTCAGTTCCCTCAGGAATCCTTCGTTTACGTTGATTCTGCTGATTGCACATCCCGAAGGATAACATTCTTCGTCGATACTGTTTAGAGTTGAGAGAGATCGTTGGATAGCAAGCACTCTAGAAATTGTAAAGCTGAGGAAAATCAAGTTATTAAATGTTCCCAGAGTGTGTCTTTCTTTGAATCAACAAGATCGATCATATAAAAAATTCACAAATTGAAACGATCGAGATATCAGATCGAGATCAACTGTTCAATGAACAATATGCAATATGTCATCAATAATTTGTAGTTTTCCTTGAAGGTATGAAAGTAGTAGTGATTAAACCAAAATGGAAGAAGGGGGATAATAATGAATATTGGAAAGTATCTTACTGGGTTTCTCAAAAATTCAGGAGAAAGAATTCTCCGAAGAAGTTATGGAAAATCTGTCAGATAATACGATATTCAAAAGCAATCAGAATGGATACTTGAAGGGAAGGTCGTTTCAAACAGACAAATATGGATTAATAACACAAATATTGGAGGCATTTGAAGGTGAAAAGCTAGCTATGAGGATCTTGCTGGATCTAACTGAGGCGTATGATCGACAAGGAGTGCAAAAATTAATGAAAAAACTGGAAAAATATGGAATACGAAACACCCCTGTGAACCTGGCAGACCGTTTCCAGCAGACCGCTTGTCGAAAACACCCGAGCGCGGGGCCCAGTGGCGTGCGGTCAGATACTGAAATTTATCCTTTAAAAAGGCAGATTGGCACGAATGAAGTTCATAAGGAGCTCGAAATCTATCAAATTTCTATTTAACAATGAAATAGAGTATCAGGCTTGATTATCGGAATGATAAGGGATAGTTATCACTCTGAAAAATCAATGATTCCTTACTTCAGGAACCGGATCATTCTCGAACTCTGTAAGGAAAAATTTTATCTTGATTGGTACACGGCATTTGACTTCAATAAGACGTCAATAACGTCAATAAGAATAATCGCTGATCATTTCGACCAATTGCAAAGGGGGCCGTAGGGTTATTTTGCCCCTATTTTTCAAAATTTTATATCTCCGAAAATACGCAACGGCGCACAATGGCACTCGGTATATGGTTTCATTACATCGAAATGAATATCCAGTAAAATTTTGGTCCACTTGCAAAGGGGGTTATTTTCACCTCCTATTCTTCAAAATTTTATATCTCCGAAAATACGCAACGGAGCACAATGGCACTCGGTATATAGTTTCATTATATCCAAATGAATATTCACTAAAATTTTGGTCCCCTTGCAAAAGGGAGCCAGAGGAGATTATTTCCATCCCCTATTCTTCAAAGTTTTATATCTCCGGAAATAAGCAACGGCGCACAATGGCACTCGGTATATGGTTTCATTACATCGAAATGAATATCCAGTAAAATTTTGGTGCACTTGCAAAGGGCCAGGGGTTATTTTCACCTCCTATTCTTCAAAATTTTATATCTCCGAAAATACGCAACGGCGCACAATGGCACTCGGTATATAGTTTCATTATATCCAAATGAATATTCACTAAAATTTTGATCCACTTGCAAAGGGGGCCAGGGGGGTTATTTCCACCCCCTTTTCTTCAAAGTTTTATATCTCCGGAAATACGCTACGGCGCACAATGGCACTCGGTATATGGTTTCATTACATCGAAATGAATATCCAGTAAAATTTTGGTCCACTTGCAAAGGGAACCAGGGGGTTATTTCACCCCTTTTCTTCAAAAGTTTTATATCTCCGAAATACGCTACGGCGCACAATGGCACTCGGTATATGGTTTCATCACATCGAAATGAATATCCAGTAAAATTTTGGTCCACTTGCAAAGAGGGCCAGGGGAGTTATTTCCACACCCCAATTCTTCAAAATTTTATATCTCCGGAAATACCCAACGGCGCACAATGACACTCGGTATATAGTTTCATTATATCGAAATGAATATCCACTAAAATTTTGGTCCACTTGCAAAGGGGGCCAGGGAATATTTCCATCCCCTATTCTTCAAAGTTTTATATCTCCGGAAATACGCAACGGTGCACAATGGCACTAGGTATATGGTTTCATTACATCGAAATGAATATCCACTAAAATTTTGGTCCACTTGCAAAGGGGCCAGGGGGTTATTTGCACCTCCTATTCTTCAAAATTTTATATCTCCGGAAATACACAACTTGGCACACAATGGCACTCAGTATATAGTTTCATTATATCCACATGAATATCCACTAAAATTTTGGTCCACTTGCAAAGGGGCCAGGGAGGTTATTTCATCCCTATTCTTCAAAGTTTTATATCTCCGGAAATACGCTACGGCGCACAATGGCACTCGGTATATGGCATATACTTTGAAGAAAGGGGGTGGAAATAACCCCCCTGGCTCCTTTGCAAGTGAACCAAAATTTTACTGAATATTCATTTCGATGTAATGAAACCATATACCAGTGCCGTTGTGTGCCGTTGCGTATTTCCGGAGATATAAAACTTTGAAGAATAGGGATGGAAATAACCCCTGGCCCCCTTTGCAAGTGGACCAAAATTTTACTAGAAATTCATTTCGATGTAATGAAACCATATACCGAGTGCCATTGTGCGCCGTTGCGTATTTTCGGAGATATAAAATTTTGAAAAAAAGGGGCAAAATAACCCTACGGCCCCCTGCAATTGGTCGAAATGATCAGCGATTATTCTTATTGATGAAATAAAGCCAAATGCCGTGTACCAATCAAGATAAAATTTTTTCCTTACAGAGTTCGAGAATGATCCGACGGACGGTTCCCGAAGTAAGGAATCATTGATTTTTCAGAGTGATAACTATCCCTTATCATTCCGATAATCAAGCCTGATACTCTATTTCATTGTTAAATAGAAATTTGATAGATTTCGAGCTCCTTATGAACTTCATTCGTGCCAATCTGCCTTTTTAAAGGATAAATTTCAGTATCTGACCGCACGCCACTGGGCCCCGCGCTCGGGTGTTTTCGACAAGTGGTCTGCTGGAAACGGTCTGCCAGGTTCACAGGGGTATACGAAACCAGCATCGAAATGGACAAATATCTTGAAACAAGAAAACAAATGGTAGAGATAGAAATTGAAGAAAAATTATATAAATCTGATCTTCAGGAACTGATTTTTGGCACACCACAGGGAAGCATAGCAAACTCTCTTTTTCATAACCTCATATATGCAATATATCTCATCTTCATCATTAATGATTTCAATACATGTCTTGGTGTATGGCAAGAAGAGGCAATCACTGTTAATTATGTGGCGGATACAAATCTACTAGCTGTCAAAAAGCTTTTCATAGAACTACAACTTCTCAGTTCAAAATTATTAGAAAACGGAGAGGGGTAGTTTAATGCAAACAACCACATTCTCATCATTGGAAAAACTAGATTGGTTCCTTTTGCACCCTCTAGCTCAAACATCGAGAATAGGGACGATTTAATAATAAACCAAAGTCAACTATATTTTGAGCGACACCACTTGATTTCTTGGAATGCACAATGATAAAAATCACAATTGCAATAAACATGTTCAGTACCTGGGTGAGAAAATCAAATCATCAGTTTATCATAACAACCAATTCCACAAAATGTTCAGTGACCAGATTACGAAAAATATGGTACAATTATTGAAAAAGAAAAAGTCAATAGATTTGTAGGGATCTCATGTGGTGGCACTCCATAAAGCCCCACATAGCAACTATCAGAGCTGTGCTAAGCACCGAAAAAAAGTGCTTCGAGCACTAAGCCCTAAGCACTCGGAAAAAAAGGCTTCGAGTCTCGAGTTCTAAGCACCGCTTTCGACAGAAGGCTCCGGATTACTGAGCACTTTAGTGGGAACTATTTTATGTAATGTTGTTTGATTGAAATGAGAACTCTTTAGCTTCATCGACATATCTAAAATTATGATTTCGAGACTGGGAAAAACTCAAAAGCCATTTTATTTGTTTTGTGAAATGCATGCATTCAATTTACATTCTGGTACTAGTTAATCTTATTCGTCGATCTGAATCTGAATGGCTGTTCCTAATCAATGCATAAAGTTGAATTAATAATCGAGGACCAATTATTTTATAAGCGAGAACACATTACTGAAAAAATGTGGAAAGCACTGACGTGAGATCAGGAGCTTTTACGCGCTTGTTCTAAAGTCTTTTCTCAGACTTAAAAGAGTGCGATTCAAAATCAGCCAGCACAATGAGTGTGAAAGAATCAATAAACATATATCTTAAATGGAAGTTGAAGGAACTTACAGTTCAGCAAATTCTTCGATCTGGCATTCTTTCCACATTTCTATACCATATATAAGTTGTTGTAGTTGAGTGTCATCAATTATAACCGAATTTCAGATTTATAATTGCTGAGCTATTGGACAGGTCTGGCCCAATAACTAACTTGACTTATATTTGGATAATATACTAATTCTATTAATATGGAATCTCTATCTCATCTCTTTCGGAAGATAGAGAATATTCAGCCAAACATTTTCAAACCACCGTTTCTTCATCACGAGTCAAATCCAACCGATGGCGATCATTTTCAGCTCGATATTCAGAAATTAGAGACATTTGGGAAAAAAATAGTCCTCTTGTCGCAAAATTCATAATGACATTTCCATTCAAAATATGACAACTGCACACACCAGTATTTTAGACATGTTTGTCATAAAAATGAACCCACAGAATTAGTTTCATTTTCGGCTCAATATTCACTCATTATGACAACTTGTCATAAAATTGAAACCACCCTCATAGAGATTTATAGTTGATGTGATGTGAATTCATAGATAGTAATATAATCTGTGACTTCATTTTCAGAAAAACTCTTATATCTTCTGGAGATTGTACGCTATAATGATGAAATTCTGAAATATTTTAGGTACCTATACCCTGCATAAATGCCCTAAATTGTTTTGATCTGACGAATAACTTATGAGATATCGTGTATTGAAAAGAAACATTTTGGGAATTTTTAAAAAATTTTCTCTCGTGACGATTTTCTCGAAATTTGGCACACTCCTTCCTTTTAACGCTATCTAGACATTCTCTGAGTTACGAATTGATAGGATGAATATTCAAGAAATTAATGTTATTAACTGCTAAACTATTCGATGGATTTGGCCCAATAACGAACTTGACCGAGATATTTGGACACTCGACCTATTCTGAAAAAATGAAAACTCTAGGTCCCTTCCTTCAGAAGATAGAGAGTATACGGCCGGAGGGCCGGACATACTCAAGTTTGACCTCGAATTCTTCATCAGGAAGTCAAACCCAATCGATTGAGGTCATTTTCGGCTCGACATTTGGACAGAACGATAGCCCGCCTGTTCCACTAGTAACAAGCGCGCAAAAACAAAAAATTTTCTGGCCTTCATAACCATAAAGTCAAATCAATGGTGACTGAAGAAATACTGAATATTAATTCAAAACGATCATATTATCTTTGCGCACATAAAAAAATCAAATACCGTACCTGCTTATATTGACCCTACTTCAAGAATTCGGAAAGGCTTAGTGCTTAGCGGATTACTAAGCACTAAGATTTTCGCGAGAGTGTTCCGAAAAACAAGCACGAAGCACTAGCCTTTGAAAAGTGCTCGCGAGCACAGTGCTCGGAAGCACTAAAGTGCTTAGAGTGCTTTCACGAGCACTAAGCACAATGCTTTGGCCCAGCTCTGGCAACTATACACAGCGCTTCGGTAGCCGAAAGGTTAGCGCTCGTAGTTTCATGCCGACTAGGTGCCGGGTTCAACTCCCGGCGGCTCCCACTCTCTAATATCCCCTGCGTCAATGGCATGGCGCACACAAGCCATACTGATGAGTCCGATCCTACAGATTGAAAGAAGCAAATCAGAGAATTCTTCTACTTAAAAATGAAAAATGGCATTGAAATCAAAGATTCAAACTCTTCAGAAGGAAAAGAAAACTAGAATGAATCTAAGATTATCCCGGTCAATGAATTGAAGACTAATACAGAAACGAAGACGAATTAATTTTTAAATGAGGAGGTGCTACCCGAAGATGAATCATAATAGTGAAGTGAACATCAAAATATTCGCTGATGTACTGAAAGAAGACAGATGAGAATAAAATCCCTAAAATACAACTCAGAGATAACAAACTGAGGACAAATCAATTGGTCCCCTAGTAGAAATGTCAAAACGCAATAAGGCATGGCTGCGACACCTGCAATGGTTCGCAAATATATCAGAGAAGGAAATATACCTTCCGAACAATTGACGATTGAAAAATTAGAAACCAGAGGAGCCTTTACATCTTTCATCATTGGAATTCTGTTCAAGAAAATCACTCACCTAGTCCGAAACCAAAATTATATGGTTGAAGTCAACATAAAGAAAACAAATAAAAGCGTAAATAAGGCAGTGTCTAACATAACGTTTATTACGGTTAATTCTAGAAAGATGTAACAATAGAAAATAGGGTTATCAGCTTGAAGTTACAATGTTCTATAAGTTATGGTCACTAAATATGAACTAGAATAATTGTCATCCCCATTATCAAACATTCATTAAAGTAAATTTTATACAAAGCACAAATTCAACAATTATATCACAAGAAAAACAGAAAAATTTCACAACAATTGACTATATAAAATACGTCGGTTCCACCTCTCAAAGATTCTGTTGGTAAGAAAACTATGCCGATGGGAAGTAGCAAACTTTTCCTCTGCCAATTTGATCTGGTGACCTCTCAGATTATTGGTGTTTAAAGTATATAAGCCACGGATATCATAACCAAAGTGGCCACGTAAAGACCTGAAAGAAAAAATTAAATCACTTCTGTCGAGCCGCGACGGGAAAGTCGGCAATCCAAAAGTGATGAGCCTGTTCTCGTAGGTGGGGCGAATCCGTCCGAAGGGTATACGAGTGATCCAGCGCTGGACTGACTCGAGGCAATGCTCATCGGCACGAGTGGAAGGCCACCAAACTGGGCCAGCATATTCCAACAATGGTCTAAAGTAGGTGGTGAAGAGAATCTTCAATGTAGCAACATCACACCCGTTGAAGCTTTTTTGAATGGCATAAGTCAACTGTCTGGCTCTGGCAGTGATGATGCTTACATTGTTTAACCAGCGAAGATCCTAGGAGACAGTTACACCCAGGTCACAGTGACTTGAAACTTGTTTCAGCCTATCGCTGCCGATGAAGTACTCCGTCCTCGGGTTGTTTTTACCAATATGAAGTATACAGCACTTCTCTACATTCAAAGGAAGTAACCATTCACCACAACAAACATTTAATTCAATCAGGTCAAGTTGCAGAGTATTGAAGTTAGATAAGGGAAAAATGACATGGAAAAAACGATTGGATAGATAAGCCCCAATCCAAGTAAGAACACTTCCCCTGATTTCAAGATGAGAGAGCTTAGCAAGTAACCGACGGTGAGGGACCCTATCGAAGACCCTGGAGAAATCAAGGTAGATAACATCCACTGGCCCCCGGTCCCACGCTTTAGTCCACTCATTGATGCACAAAATGAGATTGGTTATGGTAGAGCGACCAGATAAGAATCCGTGCTGTTCATTAGGGATAACATCGTTTGATAACGAAAATTGGGTGATCTGGTCCGAAACGATCCTTTCCAAGACCTTGAAAGCCGTAGAAAGTAAACTGATGGGTCTGAAATTGTGCGGTGATAATTTATCCCCCTTTTTAAAAACGGGTGTTACGGAAGCATTAAGCCAGTCAGCATGCAGAATCGAATACTTGAGGGAACTAGAGAATATTCTATAACGGGGAAAAGAAAGGGAACCCGCGCAGCTCCTGAGAAGCTTGGAAGAAAGGCCATCGAGACCTGGAGCAGTATCCCTGAGCTGAGCCAAGTACCCCCGAATCAGCTCCTCATCGATCTTGATATCGGAAATCTCACCAGAAACCCTAGCAAACCTAACCTCTGGAAGAGGTCCGTCGGGCTCCCTCACGAATGCAGAGGAGAAGACATTGGCAAACACCCCGGTGGTCTCAAGGGAATCCTCACAGGGACGGCCTGCCCGGCCATGGACGGACAGCTAACTGCTCCATTCATAGACATTTTGAGGTACTTGAAAAATTTGTTTCGGTTTTTCGCAGATGCGAGTCGTCTCTCGTACTGGATCTTTGCCTGCCTTAAAGATGAAGAGAAGTGGTTTGAATATTCGCGATGATCTTGAAAATCACGGACTGATCTAGTCTGGAGGAACCTCTGCCACAGTGCCTTCTTTCTTCTTCGCATTCTCAATAGTCCCTTACTGATCCATGGCTTCGCGCTGTTTGTTTTAACTCAAAGACTGGTCGTGCAAGCGGACACAACCTCATCGATTACCCCCATAAAAGAGCACCACATCTCCTCAACATCCCGTTCGTCACCAAATATCAGGGACTAGCTTTTTTATTCCAATAGTTCAGATGCTTTATCATAGTCCCAGAATTTGGACTTAACAGTCGAAACTGCAACTCGGTTGCCAAGGTGAAATGATCTGATTTACCGAACGGAGGCAAATAATGGATATCCGAGACGAGGCTGGGGTCTGACACTAGAATGAGATCGAGCACTGACGGAACCTGTCCAGCCCTAAATCTAGTAGGTTTATCAACCAATTGTTGGTAGGCGGTCTTACTGATGAGTTCTGCATAGGCAAAGGAGGGAGAACCTAAAGGTGGTAGAGCTCTTAGAGGCCATACAATATCTGGACAGTTGAAGTCTCCAGTTATGAAAATATTGCTGTGGTGAAATGCTGCATAACGAAGAAACTGCACAAACTCTGTGTCCCTCGGACAAGACGAGGGCGATAAATGCATCCAGCAAAGAGAACAAATTTGGTGTTGTGGATTTTTAGAAATATGTTATCAACACCAGGCCAATCATAATGGAAAGTCTCAATCTTGAAGCCACTAGCAATGGTATCCCGAACATAAATACATACTCCGCTGTAACCCACGGTTATGGTATTATCGTCACGATACAAAGAATAATTTGGAATATGGAATGAGCTATCCGGCAGGGATGGCCTCAGCCAAGTTTCGCTAAAGAAGATGAGACTCGGTTGACGCAGATGAACATATGTTATAATTTAGGAAAATTTAGAAGAGAGGGATTGAACATTGCTATACATTAACGGCCACACCTGGAGTCCCCCGATTCATTGTTGGGGATTCTTTCACATACTTTATTGTAATATTATTTTCTCCATTGGATTTTCTTCTGTTAAGTTCCTCTCCTTGTCTTGTCATCGCGTAATATGATGTCACGAAATTTTTTATTTGCGGATAGACGAGATTTGTTTCGTAGCAGAATAGACACACAGAGTTACTACGCAATATTCGCTCGTTCATAATACAAGCAGAGCAGTACCACACGTTAGTAGCTCCCCTCGAATTACCACTCTGTTCATCAGATGTATTAATACAGCCTAAGTGGAAATCCCTACTACACTTGACGCACGACAAATATTTCTGGTCGTTTGAAATAGCTTTAGCGCTTCCTGAAGTTTCCATATTTTTTTTGTCTGAATATCTTGGTCGATTTGGTTATTGGGCCAAATAAGTCAAATAGTTTAGCAGTTGGGAGAACCTGAAATTTTGTTCCATAAATAACTCGTAGGATAACCATCCAGGAGAGAGAAAGAGTACTTCAATGGCCATCGACCTTTGGTCCTTCAGCCTATACCATCCGATCAATTCGTATCTTAGGAGATGTTTGAACGAGGTTTAAACAAATGAGTTTGTAGAATTTCATGGAAATCGTTTGACTGAAAGTTGACAATAAATATAAAACAAAAAATTTCAATAAATATATCTCAAATAATATCCGTAAAAGGTTCACAAAATTCGATTGTACATATAGGTAATCGATTTTCAGAACATCCTTGAATTTCAGCATTTTATCATCCCATTTTGAGATGCTAAGTGTTTTCAATATATAGAAATATTTAATAATTAAATTTGACTTTACTGATAAGCCTTAATTACGATTATCATTGAGGTCATGGATTGAAACATATAAGAGGATTTCATAAAGATTGATTACTGAAACATTCAAAGAATGAATCAACAAAGTTGTCAAATTGGCCAATAGAATTTCGAGTTGAAGATATTCTGGACATAGAATTTCTTGATCAACAGGTTGATCAAGTAATCAACGTTCATTTAACCTGGCACATCTTTTTTTTGTTTTTTGATGTTAGTTGTCAGAATATACAGTTCAATTCAGTTTCATATCTAAGTTTTTGTCAAGAAAATCTCAGGCGCTTTCTTCGTATTTTGGACTTGAATAAATAAGGTATTTACGACAACAAGAGCTAACAGTAAGGAAAAAATCCATAATCGAAATTTTCAGATTTCAAGTTCCCAAAAAATTCTGAATCGGCATTCGAACTCAACATGGAATTTTTAGGTCGAAGAGAATGTCTCAGATTCCAAGATGTAGTCATCTCAAATTTATCAATAAATTCTGTTTAATTGATTGCTTGTCAGATATTTCTTGGATAATCAAATGAAATGAATGCAGAAATTTCGGATCCGAGAGGCCAACAAGATGTCGTGGGAAGTCACGATCACGGGAGATCAACTTTATTATACGTGAGATCTCACTACCGGTCTGTTAGTCTTTCAGCTTAAGTATAAGGAATTATTCGTGAGTTGATTTTATCGTTCTTGAATAATGTAGCTTTAGAACTTGGACGACATCGGAGAGGATATCTGAAGCCTTGGAAGCTCGCAATGATGTCGAAATGCGCGATATCATGTTTCGAAGCTATATCTTTCATGAAATCTGCTAAATTGTATAATTCTCCATAACACACCTGAAAACCAGGTTCATCTGGTCGGCGATTTTAATATTACTACAGTTTGAGATAAAAGTTTTCTGCTAGATACTCACCATTTTGTTCGTAATACATAGAAAATCTGTTAAATTTTTGTATGGAATTCCACTTGATTGTTGATCCACGAATCACAAGTTTCAATTCACAGAGTATAAAATAACAGGAGTAAGCATAAAAGGTCTTAAAGCGGAAATCGGAAAGGTTCATACGCATAGACTAATTGAAATTGTATAATCCGTTATGAACATAGATTTATCACACAGTGTATTTCTAGTGATTTGCAGTTTTCTACCGGTATACCGAGAAGTTCAGGAAATCTACCACCAACTTTTGTTTTTTTTTTTTTTGATGATGTCAAAATAAAACCTTTCACACAAAAAATTCGAATCGTATGAAATGTAATCTATACACGTTTTAAGATCAGAATAATTCCCGAAGAACGTGAACTCTCGTGGTTAAATGGAGATGCATGGCGTTTTTGCTCGTTGCTGCAATTCAAGTAATGTTAAATCCAGCTGTAAATTATAATTTTAAGTGCCTTGAAGGCATTTTTTGGTATTTCTAAATAAGCTATTTTTATTCGTATCTAAAATTTATTTCTTCAATAAAGCAAGTTCTCAGTTGCAGACAACGAAGGAGTTAATATAATATTGTTTTCAAATTCTTCATTGTAAAATTCATGCCAAAGAAAAAAATCATACTGCTACAGATTACACTCCATATTTACAGATTTTTGGTAGACCTTATTAACTATACAGGGTGAGTCTTTGACCACTGCGTTAATTTTAACCATAGATTCTTGACGTCAAAAGAAACATTTTCTTCCTATAACATTTTTCCAAATTTGGCCCCGTTCAAAAGATATAGGGTGTTGAAATTTCATAAAAAAATTGCATTTTCACCTGTAATATTCAAACGACAATATCAATTGAAATGATCTCTTGTAGAAGGTTTTTGATAGCAGTCATGCATATTATGGCATCAATAGATTTATTCCATTTCTTGTGGGTTTCTCACTACTACTCTAAATTGCATGAAAAATAAATATCGCTTGAACTAAAGGTCCGTATCTCGTACTTCCTGGAATCATTAGTCTTTTTCGCAGATAAAATCATTCCTCATCTTTCCTCCTAAATTGCACCATTCTTGAGATATTTGAAGTTGAAAGGAATTAAATCGATATAATTTTGTCCAAATTTTCTGATTTTCCCAAATCCAACTCTGTGCTGAAATTATTCAATAACAAGATTTGTTCAATGTTGCCATATTTTATGTCTATATTAAATATTTCTTCAAAAGGATGGGGAAATCTCTTCCCTCTATGGTTCCACCACTAAAAACTAATTGATGAAATTAACCACTGAACAATTTTTGTCTTACATTCACCACAGAATCTAAATTGCCATTTGCTGTATTCATTGTTAGTGATGTCTAGCACCTTGTTTAATATTTAATCCAGAATAATATTCCATAATAAATAAAGAAAAAGTTTTCCATCGCTCTTCGGTATATTTTGACCTTTGAAATAGGTGAAGTATTTTCTGTCAGGACCTGTTAAATTGAAGACTTGTCTTTATGAAGAGCTGGTTTTTTATAGCTTCAGGCTTTCAGGGTTCATCAAATTATATCTATTCTAACATAGGAATGCTGCAAATTGAGCTCATATGAGTTTTAAAAAACTTCGAACCCAGTCTCCTAGATTTGTTTTATACCTTTATTATCTTTATTTCATACACCGATTGAACCTTGTTCACAAACTTAAGAGATAATAGAATTTGACTTAGTTTTAATATTTCTGAATGTTTGTTATGATGCATGGTTAATTAAAATTCAATCAATATTGAAACTGGAAGATATAAGCTCATAAACAAGAAAGATTAGAATAGAATGCAATTTCTGACCATAATCATTTCATACTGAATTGAATAATTTAAAACTATCGATATTATCCCTAAAAATCTTTCCACTTTTTTTTTTTGAAGATACAAATAACTTTTGACAGTTTCAAACAGAATCAAAACAACAAGGAACCACAGAATACTTTTTTATTTGGAACTACCCACCACAGAGACGTTATAATATTTTAATGTGATAATAATTTACTCTAATTATTCTGAGGAAAATTATAACTAAAGATCAATAATAGTTACAGATATTATCTTTCATTTAAAAAACATTGCAAATATTAATTTTTTCTCTCCTGGGGTTCGGTGATAAATTAATATTCTATGGTAAGGTATTAAAATTTGACATAATCTATGAATAACCATTATTGAATATTTATGTTCTTGTTTACGTTATTTACTCTGATTATAAAAATCAGTAATTATAGTCTAAACAGAATAGATTCATATTAATGATTTAACAAAAATTTTTTATCAAAGAACACCTAGTTGATTTTTCAAAATCAAATTTAGGTATTTCTTCAAGAAAGTATAATTGCACACCTAAATCTGGAAATACTTGTAATCTATCCAGGTAAATTGTTATTGGGATTCAGTACAGAAAATACCTGTTCACTGGTTTCTGTCGAGGAGAAGAAACTTCAGAAATATCAGTGTTTGGAAAATCATAGATGATTTTTTCTGGTTTTGAGTGAAAAGAAAGCACAGTGACAACCTTTTGCATTGGAAGTTTCATAGAAATGATGGTTATCATGATTTGGAAATTTTAAGAAGAAAATTTCAAATGTATGATGATAACAACCAATAATTCTGAGGTTTTTTTGGAATTTCTCACTAGAAAGGCATGGTTTATAATCTTGAAGTAGAAAGAAAATATAGTAGAACAACAAAAATCTATGTTTATGGTGTTGAATTTTTTTTACCAGAAAATAAGTATTTTGTATCTTCCTTCTGGATATGGAGCTCATCGGATGAAACATGAGTGAGTGAATCATTACTTAGAGGGAAAATAATGTTTTTAAACAATTCAGATTCAATAGTGGATGCTGTGGAAGGTATTTTTCATTCAAACTAAACTGGACTACAGAGGGGTATTTGCCCAATGTGAAAACTAAAAATGCTTATATGTTTCATTTGATCTCAAGAACCTATGGTTAAAATTAACGCAGTTTGTCAACTTTATAGCAGCGCTGATCATAAGATTCTGACGGAGATTTGACAATTCCTAACCGATGAGTCACTAAAGGCTCATAGAATAGAATTTATTAACTATTTCAAATATCACAAAAACCTCGGAGGATAATCAAGTGTGCAACATAACTAACCATAATATCAGAAACCTGCTCAACAGTGGTACCAAGAGGAGACGAAACGGAAGATCTCAGATATCCCCGAATTCTGGAAACAAAATCTCAACCTACGACTTTTTCTGAGTGCTTAATTGATAATGTTTAATGATTCATGTTTAGCCTAATATAGGAAATAAAAATTTCCATAACGTCACTGAACAGAGATAAGGTTTTTCACTTCGTTTCTTGTGTCATCAAAGACATTGGGGAACTATATAAATTTCTACTGATATCTGTAAACTTTAGGTTAAAACATTACAACCTCTCGTGTCGTAATGCGAAATGGCGAATCCGCCGGTCTTTTGTTTCAATAGCATCGAAAACGTTTACATTTCGGAGTTCACAGGGGAAATATTTTCAATGGTGTACTTCTCTCGATTAGATCTCAGTTTCTCGTGTTTGAAAGTACGTGAGCTCAAGAGTGTTTTGCACTCGATTCTCAAGCTTCTGGATTTACGTACTCCTGATGAAGCTTCCACTAAAAACAATGACAACAGAAATATATTTTGGATATTGATGCTTGTGGGTTTTCTTCTTATCGACTTTCAAGTCAATTTCAGGAAAATTCTCAGACATTTTCAATCTCCAATATCTAGTCGGTTAATGTATTCCATTAATAGATGTAAGAACCGTGAGTAGGAATGCCGTATCAATAGGTATAAATATTCTGATGAAGGAACTGCTGAACCCAGAAGGAGATGTACAAATTTTAATTTTTTGGTGAAACATTGATAGTATAGAAAAAATGAATTATTGAAATTTGAATAAAAATAACGAAGTTGTAGGCATATTGACAACAACTGAACGTCGACTTTGGATCTCCTTGAACTGGTTTGTCGCAAAATTTAAGTAAAAATGTTCACATGAAAGAAAGGGAGGCTTTAGGAAACATAAAAATTTTTCAGATCAGATTCTAAGCCTTACAACTTTCATAGAATCAGGCTTCAATAATAGGTTGAAACAGGAACTGCTTTCATTTATTTATTTTCGGCATATAACACTGTTAGAAAAAATTGATTAATTTTCAAACTCTAGACTCATCTGAAGTGTAGGAAAATGGTTATATGTTATCTAAAATTTTCTGTTTTTGTTGACCATAAGAATAGCAATTTCAAAACATTGAAAAACGGTCTTCCACAAGAATCAGTTATGACACAATCCCAAAAAATAGAGGTTCTTGTTTCCATTTTAATAATCATGAGAAATATAGGAAATTAGCAGTAACTTTCAATGATTCTCCTATCGAACATAAATTCTGTCCTAAATACTTAGGATTTCAAAAGGCTAAGGCTATTCGCAAAAGTTTCGATTGGTTCTTCTCGAAAACTATTTATGCGTTTTATTCTTATAACCCTTTCAGGACTGGTGGTTTCACTTTGGAACCACCTCACAAATAATTTTGCTATAAGAGCCTAGTAAGCGATGCCTGGAACCACATACGCTAGAAACATTGCCTATCTATACCCCCACCTTACCGAGTTCGCGCGCTCTCATCATATTCGTTTCATTTCGTGTTATAACTTTATAATTTTTTTTTGTTCAATAGGTTCCTAGTGGTTCCATAAGAGAACCACCTTTCATTTTGACAGTACCTGCCAATAATTTTTTTTTTATAATTTTTTACTCTTTTGTGTACCTTAAGATCCAAAATCATAAATATCAACTGGATGGAATGAAAAAAATAATTCCGTCCGCAAAGGGATGAAATAAAATTATAGTAATATTATAAATAAAATGTGTAAAAAAGTTGGTCGAGATCAGGACTATTCGAGCGCTTGTTATAAAATCTTTTTCTGAACCCTGGAATTGTGTAATACTGAATCAACCAACACAATGAATGTGAAAATTGAAAATATGAAAACTCTAGCTCATCTGCTCAGAAAAATAGAATTCGGTGGGCCATATTCATGATTTACCACGGATTCTCGATCAATATAGATCATTTTCGGGTCGATTTACGAAAATGACAGACATTTGAGCTAACGATAGTTAGCTGTTCTACTGGATTAATGGACTAGAAGTAGCTCACAGAATTAGGGAGGCACCGACGTCAGATTAGAAAGTTCTGTTAAACTACTTGTAAGTAGATTTCAAAATTTAAGAGATTGCACCTCAGAAAGCTTCTGCTCGTCAAGGTGGTAATTCATTAAAAAACGTCATTCATAAAGTGTAATTTGAGAAACTTCTTTCATACCTGAACTGTTGTGCTGACTTGATCAAAAAACGACCTCAGCCATAAAGTCTGAAATTTTGACCCCGGATTCGACACGTGTGAGTCCTAACAAAACGGTAGATACCAGTTTTGACCAAATATTCGAAAATAACAGCATTTTGGCAAATTAATCAGCTCCCTGATTAAGAGTACAAGAAGTTTTTTCCATGTTAAACCAAGCTTCATAATTTAAAGTTGAGTGAATTGTTATTAACAAATAGAAAACAAAAAAATTTTCAATTTCATGTATTTCAAGGCAATAAAAATAACCCCAAGAAAGAATTTCAAGATCATGTATTAACATTTATCACATTTGTAATTGAGGTGTTCGCGCTTGAAGAATTTATTAGTAAATCAATGAATAACTTATTGAAAAATCGCGATGAGAATTTCACTCAGATAATTGTTCAAATATTTATAAAATTCAATACCCAAGTTATTAAGTATTAAGGTCATATTATATCTGAGAAAATGATTAACATTGGTCTCATATTTCCGGTAGTAAAAATATTTCAATAGAAGGTTAAGTCTTCATTTACTTCTTTTTTCAAATTTGAATGAACAGTTTTTGGGATGGTGGCGAAAACACATATGTTAAATGTTCATAACTACAATGCAAATTTGGCGAGCGGTCTTAGCATTTTCTCTACAACTACATACCATACCGAAACGGATTATACTTCCATCATTATTTTTTGAGAATAGGCACAAATTTTGGTTCAAACATTTAATTATTGACTGTATGCAATGCTATACTGACCAAAAATTTATCCTACGTATATGTCGAATCGCCTTGTTGAAAATCATAGTGAAATGATTACTCCGGAAGCTTAATACTCCACCATTACGTTAATCTTATTGCGGACCCCTTACCGTCTAATGTCGGAACTGATTTTGAATGAAGAAGCTACTGTGAGTGATAGGGTCTCAAGACGAATTTGTTCGAACATTGTGGACGTCATGTTACATTGAATAATAAAATCAAACTTTTAAAGACTCACACCAATAGAATCATGAATCATTGAAAGATATACAGCCTTGGCCAAAAGTATTGACCACCCATGTCACCTTTCAGTTTTTTGAACAGGGTCAAACCGAAATAAAATGAAACAATTCCTGTATGTTTATATCATTATTTATTAATACATAATCAATATTTTGTGGGTCCACCTCTTGCATTAATTACGGCAGAAATTTTTTTGGCATCGAGTTCACACAGTCTTCAGCCGTTATCACGGTACACTCCAGACGCAAGCAGCGTTTTACCTCTTCTTTGTTGTTAATAGTGTGGCGCCGGACTCTGCGCCTTAATAAACCCCATAAATGCTCTATGGGGTTTAGGTCCGGAGACTGGGCAGGCCAGTCCAGAAGTTCAATGCAATTTTCTCGAAACCATATCATCGAGCGAGCAAACTTGTGGCACGGCGCGTTATCCTGCTGGAATTTAACTCCATCCATATTTGTGTCTCCAGAAAGTATGTTGAATGAATGGAACAACGCAGATTCTAGTACATTTATGTACTTTTCAGAGTTCATGCGACCCTCACACACGAACAATTCGCCAACTCCAGAATCAGTCATGCAGCCCCAAACCATTATGCTGCCGCCACCGTGTTTTACAGTTGGTACTACACATTCTGGTTTAAATTCTTCACCTACCCGGTGACGCACAAAGATCACACCAGGTGTTCCAAAAATCTGCAACAACGAGAAAAATATTGAGCCCCGAGAAAAATATTAAATTAAAATAAAGAGGCATTTATTTCAAACTGTTTATGAAATATTATAAGGACATTAAATTAACTAACTTACCTCAAAGTTTGATTCATCTGACCACACGACATTTGACCAATCTTCTGCAGTCCAACTTCGGTGTTTTAAAGCCCATTCATATCGAGCTTTCTTGTTGTAATCCGAGAGCCATGGCTTCTTTCTGGCTTTACACCCTCTCAAACCAGCTTCCTGAAGTCGTCTGCGAATTGTGCGAGCAGAAATTGATGGTGTAATTTCTACTGACAATTCAGCAGCAAGCTCGGAAGAAGTTTTTTTCCTATTTTTTAACGAATCTCTCAATAACTGACGATCTTGACGACCTGTAGAGATGCGTTTGCGCCCAGTTCTAGGCCTATTCCGATGAGATCCGGTAGCAGAGAATCGCTAAATAGCATATTGCACAGATCGGCGCGAACATTTCACAGTTTTGGAAATCTCTACTTGTGATTTCCCTTGCTCATGCAGAACCTGTATCTGCTCACGTTTTTCTAACGAAAGTTCGTTTCTTTTTGGCATATTATAACGATATCACTCCAATCTTACGCAAACAATCACCAAAAGCAAACTAAACGATGGATGTGTCCACAACGAAAGGCAGTAGCGAACTGATAAATAAAGACAAAATTTGCAAAAATAGCAAACTTTATGGCACCCAGGTGTTTTATTGTTTTTTGCGGCACATGTAATTATTTTTAATCCTTTTTAGATGCCGACAAAAGAATCCTTAAACAATAGCTTTGTTTTTCCCACACTTGCCGTGCACCTGTGAAATTTTTTAGGGTGCTCAATACTTTTGGCCAAGGCGGTACGTGTGTCGCTGAATCGATGGAAAAACTAGAAAAACACGTCATAACAAAAAATTTCAGAAAACACTGATGAGGGGTCAGGATTTTTGGCGCTCTTGCTCAAGAGTGATCTCCCGTACTCTGGAACAACGTAATACAAACACAACTGCCAAGAAGAATGAACAACTCCTAATCTTCAATTAAAAATTACTAGTCATGATTTTCCTTAACTTATGTTTAAAGCTCAAATTTCCGTCTTCTGGGAACCCACGTCAGTGCTTTTCTAAATTTTGACTTCGTACATTTATCTCAATAATTTTTTTTTCCCTACTGAAAATACGACCGATGTCAATGGAATACGTATCTATGAGAGTATCCAGCTTCGAAATTACTGACGGACTTCACAACATTTCCCTTTTCTCTTAAGTAAATGAAAACATGACGATATCTTCTGGTGCAGGGAAGCAACGACAACGAAATTTGAGAATATCTGAGATATCAGTAACCTCCATCCATTTTTTCTTTGTATTTTTATTTATTGAAATTTACAATCTACAAGGTGTCCAGAAAGGATATCGAGTATTTGTAAGTTCAATAAAACAAAAAATTTCATTATATCTTAAAACATATGAATTGGACAATTATTTGGAAAAGATGATGTTATCTAAATGATGACCGTTGCGTTGCTGGCACTCTTCTGAACAGGAACGGAGATAGACGACAGCACGTTGACACAGAGCTATCGATATTGCTGCCATTTCTGACCTGATGTTTTGCTTCAACTGGTTATCTTAATTTCGAAGATTCACCATGCAAAAGAGTCAAGCAGGCTAAGGTCGAGGCTTCTGAGAGGTCAGTTGATGTTTCCCCTTCGCTAAATTACTTTATTTGGGAATAATTCTTCATCAACTTCAATTGAATCATTTGAGGTATGGCAAGTGGCCCAACTTGCTGAAACCACGTTTTTGAGTTTAAACCTGCAAACTCTTGCAACTTTGGGACCAAAAATTTTCGCGAGATATCGCAATAACGGTCTCTATTCACATTAATTGCTCGGCCTCGTTGATCTTCATGAAAATAAGGACCAATTATGCCTTTAGCAGACATAGCGGCCGAAACCACGACCTTTGGGCTATGCAGGGGTCGTTTATGCTTTCGTCTCGGATTCTCCACTAACCAGTACCAACAATTCTGCTTATTAACATGGCTATTCAGGTGAAAATTTGCTTCGCCACTACACAGTATGTTGTTAAAGTTGTTAAATCGCTGCAGAATTTCGTTCGCAAAATTCAATCGATTAACATAGTCCGCATCGTTCAATTCTTGCACCAATTGAATTTTATAGGCTTTTAGATGTAAGTTTTCCTTTAAAATCGAATGTAAAGACGATTACTTGATGTTCAACGCTTGGGTTCCCTTTTTATTTTAGTCTTTGGATAATTTGAATATTCGATGGCTTAACGGAACCCCAGAAATGGATACCGAACGTAAATATTGGTTTGATGATCGCCCTGTAAAAAACCAATTTATTTTGAAAGTTCAATTTAGACTTACGGCCTCTAAGCCAATGCATTTTTCTTTTAGGCATTGCTGTATTGTTACCAGTTGAGACGTTGGTCTCAATGTATGCCTAGATATTTAGCCTTAGTGTCGACTGGCTCTTTCCTTTCGAATATTTTGACAAGGTGACATATACTTCTTCTTTTAGTGAATGAAACTTGAACTGACTTAGACTCATTGATGTTGAGTCGCCATTGTCGATTTCACTGTCCAAGATCATTCAGGTGTTTTTGTAATTGTTTGGAAGCGTTTTTGGCATTTTCATCAGTTGCAAGTATGGCTATATCGTGTGCAAAAGATGCTATAGTGGTGTTTTCATTTACTGGTATGGTCGAAGTATAGATTATATATGAGAGTAGTTTCAACAGACTTCCCTGCGGGACTCCGAATTTGACTTTGGCAGAAGTGGGTATTAATTTCGCATTCTTCACGACAAAATAACGGTCTACTACATATGACTTCAGAATAATGTAATACGGCTGTGGGAGTAGTTGTTTGACTTTGTATAGCATCCGTTATGCCAAACCTTGTCGAATGCTTGCGATGAGTCCAGAAACACTGCTGAGCAAAACTTTTTTTTTTTCGTCGAGACTTGTTGAGATGGTGTTCACGATGCAATGGACCTGGATAGTTGTCAAGTGGTTGGTTCTCTCAGAAACTCAGTTGGTCATCTGGTACCAGTTGGTGCATATCCATGCCTTCCTTCAACTTTTTCAGAAGCAATTTTTCAAATAGTTTACCCAGGATTGGCAGAAAACTTATGGGCCTATATGATTACACATTCACTTCTCGTGAATTCATCATACTTCTACATGATAGGGAAATAGGTGATACTCATCATTTCTATAAATAGCGTTGTGATCAGTAGAGCAGTACAACAATTTTTTGACTAGTTTTTCCAGAATTTCGACCGTTATGATGTCGTATCCAGGAACCTTCTTGTTTTTCATTTTTCTGATCTCATTGGGTATAGTCCATGTATAGTGTTCATTCCATGTTGCCTAATGATGAAAGAATCAACATATCTCTTCCATAATTTGGGTTTTTGGTACATTCTTGTCGGTGGTTTTTTGTTTCAAATTCTCCACATATCAATTACCCAAAATAGGAGACGGTGGTGAACCCATGGTGTTCCAAATTCTCGTTCATAAAAAGCGTCTTCGAATTGGAAATTTTTTGCTTCGATTCCAAATAGATTCAGTTCTCCGTGAATGTCTAATAGGCACTTGTAATTAACACAGCCTATATAATGTTTGATTGAGAAATAGACAGATAAAATGCACTGAGACGCCTGTTACCTTCTCTAATGTGCAATGTGAGCCATTATAGCCAAAAAAGTAGTTATTTAATGCCACCCACGAAATGCAAATTTTGACTATTTGATTGCACTCGGGATCGAACCGAGGACTTCCACATAAGAAATATCCCCTCAATCTCTTGATCAACCTGATATTTATTTGAGCTTTGAAAGATCATATCTCCGGAAATATCAGTTTGTTGATAGCAAAAATGGTCTCAACGTATTTGTATGATGAAAAAACTATTGAATAACGAACTCACTCAAGATATCCACCCCTCAGCAAGTCTACAGCTAGACAGAATCGATTCAAATCACGATTCTCAATCATAAAGTCCAAAAAAAAGATTGATGACACTTTTACTATAATCAAAAAAAACATCATTTTGGCCAACCTACAAGCACTTGGTACAGTTGAACTGGGGCGCTGAATAGAATAGAAGATTTTTAATGAATTTATTCCAGAGTTTGTGCTCTCATAGTATATGAAATATTAAGAAGAAATCAAGGAGAGCTTTTGCGCCCTTGTTCAAGAGTCTCTTTCCATATTAAGGTAGAAAGTTATAAGGGGGTGTAAAAAGAAAAGAAAGGTTGAACTCAGTTTCTGTATAGCACGAAAACACACGTTAAACGCGTACCGAGCACATTCCAGAACTCTTTATGAATTCGTAATATCTGGTTATTCTGTTGTCGGCTGGGTATTGCCATCCACAGAACCATTGTCAAGAAAAAATATAGAAATTTCAGAATAATACAACAGAGGCTGTGTAAGTACAAAGATATTAAGATTTTTGTTGTTATCGGGAGGGGTAGCGGTAAACTAGTTTCACCCTTATTAGGGATCATCAGTACCACATAACCTTATCTCCCGACAACAACAAATTTGGTAGTAGGTATTATTGAACTCCATAGTGTTCCAAATTCTCGTTCATAAAAAGCGTCTTTAAATTGGAAATTTTCTTTTTCGATTCCAAATAGATTCAGTTCTCCGTGAATAATCTAATAGGCACTTGTAATTGAACACAGTTCATTATACAATGTTTGATTATAGAAATAGACAGATAAAATGCACTGAGACGCCTGTTACCTTTGTCGGCTGTGCAATGTGAGCCATTATAGCCAAAAAAAATATAGTAGTTATTTAATGCCACCCACGAAATGCAAATTTTAACTATTTGATTGCACTCGGGATCGGTAACCGAGGACTTCCACATAAGAAATATCCCCACAATCTTCTTGATCAACCTGATATTTATTTGAGCTTTGAAAGATCATATTCTCCGTGCTCGGTACGCGTTTAAGTTTTTCGTGCTATACAAAAACTGAGTTCAACGTATCTTGTTTGATGAAAAACTCATTGGTGAATAATTTTCGAACTAATCTGCAAGGTTATTGTGGTACATTGATATTAAAGTTCATTCGATTGTCCACTGGATGTCACAGAAGTCGATAATCAACTCCACGATTCTCAATAATAAACTCCAAATTTGTTGTTGTCGGGAGATACTATGTGGTACTGATGATCCCTAATAAGGGTGAAACTATTTACCGCTACCAACCGATAACAACAAAAATCTTAATATCTTTGTACTTACACAGCTCTGTTGAATTATTCTGAAATTTCTAATAATTTTCTTCCAATGTTTGTGTTCGATCAATACCCATATGAAATAGAATAACCAGATATTACGAATCATAAAGAGTTCTGGAATGTGCCCTTGTACAAGCGTTTAACCATATTAAGGTAGAAAGTTATAAGGGTGATTCATTTAGAGGTACTTTTTTTTTAATAAAAAAATTAATAAAAACAACTTCATTTTATAATCTTCATTAACAAATAAAAAATACATTCTTTTCAATTATTTTTCAATGATAATTTCTTTAAAATGCTTACCTCGACTAGGGTTAACAAGATCCATTCGATAGTTCCAATTTTCGATGACGCGTGTATTTAGGGTAATTTTTCTCCAACGACTCAAGAATGATTGGCCTCCAATACCTGAAACGTATCCGGCTTTTCCATGTAGACTTTGTATTTCACATAGCCCCAAAGGAAAAAATAAAGAGGTGTGATGTCACATGATCTCGCCGGCCAATTCACTGTTCCAAAGCGTGAAATGATCTGCTAGCCGAAATGCTCTCGCATTAAAGCCATGGTTTCTTGGGCTGTATGACAAGTGGCACTATCTTGTTGAAACCATTTTCGTCGAAACCACGAGCTTCAATTTCGGGCAACAAATAGTCTGTTATCATGGTGCCATAACGGTCACCATTCTCAGGAGCATTCCAGCCGTCCTCTGTTTTGAAGAAATATGGAATTATTCCACCGGCCCATAAACCATACCAAACAGTTATTTTTCCTGGATTTAACGGCATTTTTGGAATTCTTCACGAATCCAATAGGCAAAAAACGGGCCTCATAAATGAACAAAACTTTTGTTGAAAAGAGTGGATCTGCAAACTTGTCAAGAGCTCAACGACTAAAACTTGAACGATTCGGTAGGTCGGTCGGCTTCAATTCTTGAAGTAATTGAATTATGTAAACTTTCAGAGAAAGATGCCTACGTAAAATCCGCCAAGTCTTAGAATACGAAAGGCCAAGCTGTTGAGATAGGCGACTATTCGACGCTTCAGGGTCATCACGAACACTCTCCCCCACCGCCACTATATTCTTTTCACTACGAGCTGGATGTTGTCTATTTCGTTGAGTATAATCCAATGACGAATATTGAGTCTCAAACTTTGTGATGGTAGAGTGAGTTGTGCTTTCAGTGGGCCGATTATGTGGACCGTAAGTCGTTCTAAGTGCCCAATACACATTAAACGCCGATTTTCGTAATGAAGCTGATCATTTTGCAGACGCTGTGCCCTGCTAAGTCGTTCCATTAAGAAATGTCAGACACTACTGAACAAGTATACCACTTCAGTTTACACGATGAATGCGCGATCTGTTCAATGATTAGATTTTTTACGTTTCTAACTCTCCATATTTACCTGATGAATTTTTATGGAATTATCTGTACCTTTGTGTTCCTTTGTTTTTTGAACACATGGATATTTTCTCTTCTCTCAAGTTATTATCGTTTTGTGAGTCAATACATTCAGGGATCGCTGAAAACCGTGGAACATTATCGGTTCAAGTACTTATGAAATGGATTTTCGTAGCCAATTTTGCTGGAATTTTACCGAAGAGCTGAACAAAAGTTCAAGTAGAAACTTCACCGAAGAAGTGAACATAACCTACCGGAGTAGAAACTTTACCAAAGAATTGAATAAAACCTACCGGAGTAGAAAATTTACCGAAGGGCTGAACAAAACCAACCAGAGTTGAAAATTACCAAAAAACTGAACCAAATTTTGCCGGAGCTGAAATTTTACCGAAGAACTGAACCAAATCTGCCGGAGTAAGAACATTACCAAATTTGACATACCTTGCTGAGGCTGAACAAATTTGCATGTTGAATTTTACGACCTACTAACAGATGTTCCCTGAGGACTGGAAAACAGCGAGAAAAATAGTTTCTGTTTGAAGGTTTAACTACAGGGTGGAAGACTCAAGACCCATTTTCCACACCAGACTCATCCCAGATACCCAGGATGGTTGTATGGTCCTGTTATCGCATGAATTGGGACTCAAGACAGACAAGAAAAGTTCCAGCAACAATTGTAGACATTACCTGTTGGTTTTTATAGTCAGAAATTAATCAGTTCCACTTGCAACTATTGATTTGGACAATTTAGCATTTGTACATACTGAAAATATGTAGTATTTTCAAAAGAGTGGAATAAATTTCGTTTGTTCGAGTATTGACTATCATTAACTGGGGTGGAAGCATCTATTTAAACTCTCTGACTGTAAATGTGAGATGGGTTTGTGTTCTAGCTTGCCGGAGCATTTTTCAATTTTATTAAATCAAATATAAAATTTTTCTTACCATTATACAGTCAAGAATTTTTTTTTACCGTTACAAGACATTTTGAACAAACGATATCCCGTTCTCCAAATGAATGATGTCCTTATGAATTATATGTCAAATTTGATTGTCGTGACACCGAATTTTAGTTTCTCTTTGTTTTTGTGGAAGTCACAGACATCTTTCACTAACTTAGAATTGCTTATTTCCCTAATTTCGAGTTCTCTCCCGATAACTCTCAAAGTGTTCAATTAAAGGATGAGATTTGCTTATTTAATCATCCCCAATTTTTATGCAGAATTCACTGAAAGAATAAAGACTATAGGTTTCGATTTATCGATTCAACATATCATGAATTGAATTCATTAAACGTTCAGTTTTAACCCTTGTATTACTACGTACTGACCAAATCGAATATGGCGAAGTTATCTTGAAAAATTTATTTTCTGCAGAAATAGAAAAAGAAATTGAAAAGTCCTGACCTGAGATGAGGAGCTTTCGAGTGCCTATTCTACTATCTTTTCTTGTAATCTGGAGTATTATAATACAAAAACAACTACCTAAATGAATGAACAAACCTATATTCCAAATTAATAATAACTACTCAGAGTTTACTTCAAGTTTTGCTCGAAGCTCGAATTCCTTCTTTTAAAATTAAATCAAAAGTAGATACATTATCTCCATCGAAAACTATTTACAATATATTTCTCCCACTGAGCCTTTGTCCTTTAAACAACCCCATAATTAAAATTCAAATTAGAAATATCTTGAATTGAAAATAACCAAACTAACAGTTTTCAGTCAGCTTCATTTCAGACACGATCTTGTTTCACTTAAAATTGTACTACTTCGAAATATAATGACTTAAATTAAATGCATATACTGAAGTGGAAAGAAACATTTCCACTACTATTTTTTTCTATTATTATTATTATTATTTCTCCAAATTTGGCCCTGTTCAAAAGATAAAAGGTGTATTGTTCAAACGGCAATATCAATTGAAATGGTCGCTTATAGGAGGTTTTTTTATGACTATCATGCATATTTTGGCATCAACAGGTTCATTCCATTTCCCCTGGTTTTCTCACTATTACTCTACTTTAGGTAAAATTACATGAAAAACGAATGTCACTTGTACTAAAATATCTTGTACTTCCACTTTAGCAGATGAAATCATTCCTTGCCATCTTTCCTAAATTGCACCAGTTCTGAGATATCCAAAGTTGAAGAAATTAAATCGATAAAATTTTGTCCAAATTTTCCGATTTTCCCAAATCCAACTCTGCTGAAATGACCCAATACTCCGATTTGTTCAATATAGCCATACTTTATGTCCTTCAGAATAAAATATTATTTTTACACAACGTTGGGGAAATCTCTTCAGTCTATAGTTCCTCCACTAAACACTATAGATGAAATAATGACTGAACAATTTTAGGCTTACATTCATCACAAAATCTGAATTGTCATGAGCTGTGTTCATTATTAATGATGTCTATCACCTTGTTTAATATCCAACCCATAGTAATACTCCATAATAAATAGAGAAATAGAAAAAATTTCTATTACATAGGTACTTAGGTATATTTTCGTAATCAGCGTTGAAATAAGTAATGTATTTTCTGTAAGGTATTACAACAGAGGAATGCATTAAATTAAGTTCATATGAAATTCAAAAACTTCGAACCCAGTATCTTAGATTTGTTTTGGAAACTTATAGGTATTTTTCACATCTTTATTTCATACACCGATTCAACCTGGTTTACAAACTAAGGAGATTAATAGAATTTGTCTGTGTAGAATTATTATCTATGCAATAACCATCATCTTTTATTATTTCATCATCAACAATTTTTTGTCAACAACTTGAATTTGATTTTATTATAATATTTCTATCCAAATTGAAACTGGAAGCTATAAACTTATGAACAAGACAGATTAGAATGCGTTTGCTGGCCATTATCATTTCATATTGTATTCGATAATTTGAAATTACGTAAATTATCCTTCAAATATTCTGCACATTTTTTTTAAGAACGCAATAAGTAAGTGTAAAAAGTGTCAGATAAAATAAAAAAAACAAGGAACTACGGAATACTATTAATTAAGAACTACCCACCAGAGAGTTATAACAAAATTTCAATGTTCCATATGGAATGGTAATAATTGACTTTAGTTTTTCTGGCAATTATTATAGTTGAATATCAATAATGGTTACAGATATTTTCTTTCATAAGAAAGTTTGGCAATTATTAATTTGGTCCTCTCCTGGGGTTGGTAATAAATTTAATATTCTATGGTGAGGTGTTAAAATTGTACCCTGTAGATGAATTGACCTTTATTCTGTAATAAAGATATTGTTTACTAAAATAATTATATCCAAAACGAAACAAAGATAATATAACATAAATTTTTTCATTAAAAAGTACCTATGAGGTTTTCCAGAGGCAAATTTACGTGATTATACTCAGAATTCTCAAAGCAAATGAAACTGTATACCTAAATCTGTGAATGCTTATAATATTTCAAAGTAAACTGTTATTGGAATTCTGAACAGAAGGCAATAATCAGGCAAAGATAGAAGCAAAACCAAGTTCCTAAATGAATTTACATTTCTACACTGACATCATCAAATGTGTTTGATTATTTTTCCGACCCAAATATCGACCAATAGAATTGCACCATTCGACGTCACGTGGTACAACCTACATGGTATTATACTGATAATTTTTTGAAAATTTTCTCTGGTAGTTGCTGAATATAAACAAAACATGATCCAGTCAAATTAAGCACACGTCAAACTGACAGGTTGAATTCAATTGTGAAAATTGGAGATTTTGCATGAAAATGAGTCGATTTGGAATTTGTTCTCTGTCCACCATCGATAAAAAAGTCAAAGGAAATGTTCCCATTAATACGGAGAAGGCAAAAAAACAGTTTGGAACCAATTTACTACTTTTTGTACTGAGAGGGAATACACATTGAGTGCTGAAACGAGTGAAGCGCAATTGGCAAACATTATGAAAGATTACGCTTACAATATGAAGAAAATGGATGGAGAAGACTATAAGGAAGGTACAATAAAACAATGTGGAATCAGACTGCCAAATTACTTCAAGAAAAGTATTTGAACGATTTCGACATCAAAGTCAACCCATTTTCGGATGCTGCATTCAAGACCGCTCGAGGAGCTCGTGATGCCAAGCGCTTTACAATCTATTCCGGAAAAACGGAGGGCAAGTGCAGCAGCGTTGGAGGAAAAAGATTGGGATGCAATGACCACTGTTTGGGACGAGGAAACTCCTGATGGCCTCCAGAAAAAATTATTCATGATAATATCAGTGGAATTGGCTTAGAGAGGTGGTTAGGGCAGCATGGCGTCAATACATCACTTCAAGGCAGAACAGCGAAATGACGGGGAAAGAACTGGGAGAATTGAATACAATCCAATTTTCAGCAAAACCACACAAGGTGGTGATAAAAAATTATCAGACAGCAAGTGGCTGGTGGAGAATCGGGAAATCCCTGACAAGTGCCCAGTGAGACTGTTCCAGAAATTGAGAGAGAAGAGAGATGTCAATATCAAGCGACAGACCATTCCTGACCCAAAATCCATTCTGGAATAAAGTTCCAGGCGCTAGGTGGTACAAGGATTCCTCAGTAGGCCAAAACACGATTTCAAAGTGGGTTAAGGAGTCAGCACAAAAAGCTGGGCTTGACCTTGGTAACAAAAAAATCACCAATCACTTCAGTCGTGCAACAGCCGTCTCCAATCTAGCGAAATCGGGCTTGGGAGAGCAGCAGATAATCAAAATAACTGGACATGCCAACAGTAACTCCATCAAGCCGTATCTCCAACTCGACCAGGAACACCACGAATTAATTGTCAAGAAACTGCGAAGGAGTGAGCCTACTGCAGAAAATGCCATCAACAGCATAAACCTCATGCCATCTACCTCTTCTGGGACCATTACCGATAACTCTGACTTGAAGAAAACATGCACCAATGTTTACAACAATTGTATTTTTAATTGCACTACCCTGATTCTTAATTAAATGTTGTTTTATTCATTATGAAATTCTTATTTGTTAACTGTACATTTCGTCTCATGGTGCAATTCTATTGGCCGACATTTGGCACAGAAAAATAATCCCCCGAATACCACACGAGCTTCAAAATTATCTGGTATTTCCCGATAGGTTCCCTGCAAACAAATAAAATCGTTGAGTTTTTCAGGAAAAATCACGAGCGCGAAGCGCGAGTTTTTAACCTGAAAAACTAGACTCCTTCATTTGTTTGCAACGAACCTATCGGGAAATACCCGATAATTTTGAAGGTCTTGTGGTATTATAAGTGAATATTTCATATAGGATTTTGATCTTTTTAATCGTATAACAAATTAATATTAAAAGATGTCATCCACCTGTTCATAGATCAGTACTCAAGAAAGTATGTCAAAGAGAAGAATTTAAAAATATCAGTGTTTGGAAAAGCACAAATAATTTTTTTTGGGTCTTAGTGAAGAAAAGAACAATTCGACAACCTTACGCATTGGAAGTGTTCATAGCTGTGATCGCTTTCATGATTCGATAATCTTAAGGAGAAAATTACAACTGTTTAAGTATAATATCCATCAATTCTGAAATGTTTACGAATTTATCACAATAAAATTATGGCTCATAATCTTGTAGTAGAATGAAATTATTAGATAACATAAAAAATACATATTATTATATTTATACATATTTTTATTTTATGGTATTGAATTTTTTTTCCAGATAAGAATTAGTACTTTTTGTCTGCCCCTAAATATGAATCATTCCTAAGAAGGAAAATAATGTTCTCAAACAATTAATATTTAATTATGGATGCTCTAGAAGGTAATTTTCATTCAAACTGAACTGGAATACAGAGTGGTATTTGCCCAATTTGAAACCTTGAAATGCTTATAACTTTTTAACTCAGCTGAATATGGAAAAACGGTATAGGAAAAAATGATCTCAAGAGATTAGAATCAACGCAGTGGTCCGAGACTCACGCTGTATATACGCAAATTTTTTCACATCAACCCCAATAACTCGAAAACTGTTGAGTTTCTGCCCAAGTTATTTTATATTGCTTACATTCCAATAATAGGAGATAACTGACGATACCATATCATTCATTATTATTCAAAAATTTGAATAGTTTTGTGACTCGATCGGAAATACTTTCAAGTAAGAAAGCGGTTCTTGCGGTCTGAATAGTAAATATTTTGTGATGAATTATTCACAGTTCCTATGATGTTTTCGATTATTTAATAAGAACTAGATTCCAGGTATTTTCTTTATATTAGTTAAATGTAAGCATATTGTACCCTAAAAATTGTATTGAATTGAAAAATAAATTACTTATTTTTTTGAATCAGAGATTCTCTGTGAAGGTGTTCCTATCACTTTTTGTTAGAATAAATTGACAATTATTGACATGCACTAAAGCTCAAGGCTCTGATATCCCAATCGCAATATCATTCTTGAGGATCAAAGATTGAATTTTTTTATGAAAGAAAGAAGAGCATAACGACGTGCGACTATGAAAACGACCGTAAAAGGAATGAAGAGAACTGTAAACAACAACAAAACACACAAAGGATTAAAAAATACACACTAGCAAAGGAATCTAAGAAATACACAAATGAAAAAAGGAACCGAAACAACTATTAATCAGACGCTCTCAAATTTCTCTCGAACAATAATCAAGTCCATCTAGTTGATTCAGAAAGGACTTCAACACAGAACAATTTTTCTGAATCCCTTTGCTCCGCATAAGAAAATATTCCTTTCTTACCATTAAAAGTTCCAGGTCGATTTCACGTGTATGCGAAGAATGAGAAAGCCAGAACGAGAAGTATGAAGCGGAAAGCTTTCGAAACACTACCGGTCAGGTTGGGAGCGCGCAAGTGACTGTGAAAGATGGGAAAATCAGAAGAGGGCGAATTTTCACGAATACGAACGTGAAGCAGATGGTTGGCGGCGCGACGACGCGCCGTCCCTTCTATTTGACACGAGTTTGGGAGATGAATTATCGTGGACTGAATACACCTTAGATTGATCCAGTCGATGGCTTGGATTTGAATGAAGAAAAATGACGAAAAGCTGCGAAGTTGAGTCGAGAGCTTTTGCGTGCTCTTGGTAATCTTCCTGGAAGTGCAATAAGAAACCAAGCGAAATAATGGACAATAATATCGATAATAATGATGATGTTCATTAGTCCTCACAGATTTTATAGTAATATACAGGGTCTTTCACGAGGAACCTCACCCATATTCATACGGGAAACTACTGAACGTATTTTCATGAAATTCAGCACTTATAAGTATTTCACGGTGCTGATGAAATCTAAAATATTTTCAAGGCATGAGCACCTCCGGTTTTTCCGGAAATGACGTCAACTTCCGTTTTTCAAATTACAACACCATTTTTCTATTGCAGAAATAGATTCCTTAGAAAATTTCAAGTTATTTCGATGTAACATTTTTCAGTTTTGGTTGGAAAATTCTGTCTGAGCGGGAAAATTCGAAAAAAAAATCGAAATAGAGCTCCGCTGAAACAAAAATAACTTCGAGTTTTTTAGATGGAAAATTTTCATTTTTGGGATTTTTCAAGATGTAAGATTGATGTATTCACTTTAAAAATCGAAATCGCGATTCATGATACAGGGGGTGAATAAACCGCTTTCAAAGTTAGGGATGACAAAATCATGAAAAATCAATTTTTTCAAATTAGAACCCCATTTTTTTATGGCAGATATTGAACCTACGTTATTGGTGATGGAACTCTATCAAAGACCAGTGTTTATCGATAGTATGGTGAACTCTACCGAGGTCGTAGTTCATTCCAAGACAAATATCGTGAAGGTTGTCCAAAATTAGTTGTTGTTCCGAAAAAAATTGATGCTGTGCGCCAACTGATATTGGATGATCGTCATGTGGCCTTTCCTGAGATTGAGACAACCTTAGGCATCAGTGGGACCAGCATACATTCAATATTGCATGAACATTTGACCGTCAAAAAAATTTGTTCGCATTGGATCCCGCACAATTTGTCAATAGCTCAAAGAAAAAGCTCGGGTCATGGCACGACAAGGGCCTTTGAAAACTAAACGAAAACGAAATAGAAAATTAACAATGAAATTCTGATAAGAAAAAATGACCCGAAAGAAAATCGAATGTGGAGCACTGACTTTTGCCTACCTGGTTTCACAGTACGGCTGAAGCAACGTGTCACTCACGAGCGAGAAAAAGTCACTTTTTTCACCAGAGTTCTAATTTGTAGAAATTGAGAAATTCATTGATTGCGAAGAAAGTGTTGCAGGACGATGTGTGGATGAACGACGACCTCATACCCTCGCCTGTTCGACATAGGTCATATGCTCCAACATATGTTACGCGTCAATCGGAAAATAAATGAACATACGTGGGCCGCACGAAACGAGCAAGCAACTTGGAATAAAAATGAATGAACTTAACTAGTAACAATGAGTTGCAGTAACATAACCGCCCACCTAAAATAGAATATTTTATGAAACAAAGCAAATATAAAATTGAAAAGATATCGAACATAAAGCAAGAAAAAATATATACATATATACATCAACATAAGTCTTAATTATTGAAGAGGTAATGGACATAATTTAACCACTGATCTCTGCAGTACACCTTGAGTAGTCCGAACAGTAGCTACTCTAGCTATTTTATCAGCGCCAGGATGCAATTTCTCAATGCGTCCAAGTCGCCAGCGCAATGGAGGGAGTTGATCATCTTTTATCAAGATTAGTGCACCTATTGAATAAGGAGGCGAGTCACTATTGAACCACTTTTTTCGTTGTTGCAGTGTGTTCAGGTATTCTAAATTCCATCTTTTCCAAAAATCCTGATGGATACGAGTTAAAAGTAAAGTGGACTGTAAAGTCTGAGCACCTGGATGCAGATATATTTTATGGAAATGCTGAATAAGGAGCTCAGTAAGACGATGAGATGAAGGAAGCAAAGCTGGGTGTTTGCGATCATAAGCCAGACCAGAAAAGGACAGACGACCGCCCACCCTGAGAACACCATCTTCTCCAACAAATGGACTCAATTTTCGAAGTGACTTAGATATGGGATTTCCCGAGATGAGATCATCGATCTGTTCCCTGAACACAACCCGTTCAACCTGTCTTATAATGAAGAAAAGTGCATCTTTGAGATGAACTGCGGAAAATCTATATATCCTAGGAGCTTTAGAATTTTTCATGAAGTGAACAAATCTGAAAATGTAAGCTACCACCCTTTGAACCTTGGACAGAGATGAATACCTGGAGAGCAAATCATCAACAAACGACGGAGAAATGAAAGTTGACAAAGCGAGGTGACGCTCTTCTGTTTGTACAAGATGAAGAGAATTCTCTATTTCATCATTTGCGAAGGTGAGATGTTTGGAACGAAGCCAGTCAGGGCCTGTCCACCACAAAGAGCAGTTCAACAGTTCGGTTGGCGTTAAGGCGCGACAATCAGCTGGATTGTCTCTCGATTGAACATGATACCAATTCTCTGTTGAAACTAAGTTCTGAATTTGAGTTGTACGATTACTTACAAATGTCTTCCATCGATGAGGAGAAGACTTAATCCATGTTAGAGCTACCATTGAATCAGACCAAGCAAAAATGTCATCTATTGTAAAGGCTGATTTTAAACAGAGGAAACCACATTAATGAATTTTGATAATAAGAGACAAGCACACAATTCCAGTCGTGGAAGTGAAATTCTCTTCAATGGGGAGACCTTTGATTTACCACATACGAAAGAGATGTAAATGGAGCAGTCGAAATTGAAAAACTTGAAATATACCACGGCTGCGTAACCACGTTCACTACTATCTCCGAAACCATGAAGTTCGCAACGATAAAATGGTTTCGATGCAAGTTTCCGAGGTATTTTTAATTTACCCAATTCGGTTAATTCGGATTTACACTGATTCCAGCGACGGCTGACATCGTCTGGAAATGTATCATCCCACTGCAAACCTAATGTCCAAAGATGCTGGATCAAATGTTAAGCAAGAAAAGTAAATGGAGAAAGGAACCCCAAAGGGTCGGAAATTCGAGAAAGTTCTGAAAGTATGGTACGTTTGGTACATACCTGCACAGTAGTTTCCGCAAAATAAGAAAATTCGTCCGACGAAGGAAAACACCTCAAACCGAGAATTTTGACTATCGGATCTATATCAATATCCAAAGAATGGTGATATTGATGATCCAAAGGTATGGATGGAGAAAACCGCCACAATATTCTTTGAAAGTTTCGATGTGAATTTTGAACTAATATTTGACGATACATTTGTTTGATATCAGCTGTGAAAACGAACCGATGAACACGAAAGTTCATCAAAATGGCAATAATATCCTTTTGTAATTTAGGACCTATCAATAGAGCATCATTTAAAGATAAATGACCAGGTACATGAGCTGACGCATCGAAAACAACCCTCAACTTTGTGGATGGACTGTTTGGTTTGATTATACAATGGTGAGCAGTGGCGGCTTGTCCTATGAGGCAAGTGAGGCAGTGCCTCATCAAAAAATTCTGAACCGTATATTTCTTCATTTCCTTCATCATCACTTTTTTCCTCAATATTTTTCCCAATCTCACGTTCCTTGTATATTCATAACAAATCAAATCCTCTTTGAATAAACGGTTGGAGGCATGCCTAACGCAGGCTTCTTTGACTGAATTAGCGTGTCATACTTCGATGACCTACGAGAACGTAGTGGAAAGCCGTTCTAGGATTAAACCGAGGCTGGCCACTGCGCGATCTTAGCCGATCTGAGATCGTTTCGTTTCTGCGATGTTATTTGCGTCAAAGCGGTGAGAACATATCTGCGGCTTTGAAGGCGGCTTCTCGAGGAATTAGAGGCTGGCCTCAGGTTTTTATTCGAGTTAATCGGGAAGCGGGAAATAGAGAAATAGGGTTAGTTATTTAGAGGTATCGCGTTTGCTGTGTATCGCGTATGATTATAATCATTTTTAGGTGAATTTTTTCTGAAATATAAATCTTTTTTATCGAAAGTGACTACCAGATGGCGAAATGGATTTAGCGGGACCTAGTAATAGTAAATCTTTTGAAATTCCTAAGGAACATGTTCAGTGTACTTGCGATATTGTTAATTTTTTAATAAAAAGCATCATTTTTCGACTCATTCGTTTGATGATAAATTATATTTAATTAAGGAAGTTAAGCGACCTGTTCCAGATTTGAGGAAATCTCTAGTGTCTAGTGGTGGGGTCGGTAAATCAAATCGGGGATTCCAAAATACGTGGTATGACAAGTACGACTGGCATACTGGAAGTATTACTTTGAAAAAAATATTTTGTTGGCCGTGCATTTTATTCTCAGCAACTAATGGAAATTCCGACAGAGTTTGGTCGAAAAGTGGTTTTAGTGATTTGAAAAATTTATCTCGGGGTCTATCGCTACACAATAAAAGTGCTCAGCATGTTTCATCTAATTGCAAGCTTATCGTTATGAGAAAGCAAAAACAAAATATCGCCACAGCAATAGACAATGCGTGTCAAATAGAAATTGAAAATTTCAATGCTAAAGTCAAAGAAAATCGACAAATTTTAAGTTTAATAGATATTACGATGAACCTCTGTATGCAAGGGTTAACTTTTAGTGGGCACGATGAATCGAATGAGTCTTTAAATCGCGGAAATTTCAAAGAATTGGTAGTTCTTGTTAGTAAATTTGACACGAATTTAAAAACTTTTTTAGAAAATGACACCAACAGTAAATCGGTATTTTCTGATACATCTAAAACCATTCAAAATGAATTAATTGATTCGGTTGCTTTTGTTGTGAATAAACAAATCGAGGACGAAATTTCACAATCATTGTTTTTTTCTTGGCAAGTTGATGAAACAACTGACATAAGCTGTCATTCCCAGTTATCAGTCATTTTTCGTTATGTAATAGATGACCAATTTGTTGAGCGCTTCTTGGGATTTTATGATGTTAGTTCTGGGAGTTCTGCTGATGATCTATTTCAATTTTTATCTTCAAAATTCGAAAAATTTGACAACTGCTTCCACAGAAAGAAGTTTCTCTGCGTTGGAAAGGATTAAAAATTATATTAGGAATACAACTGGACAGGCGCGGCTGAGTAATATGGCTAATATTTCGATCGAAAAAGGATTCATAAAATCACAGGACGAAAATATTTTTATTGACAAGGTTATAGATCATTTCGATGATCAGAAAATTCGTAGAATTCCATTGATTTACAAAAAATTTTAATATTGAGAACTCAATTTAGAATAATTTTCATTTATAACTTTCAGAATAAATCCTATTTTACACTGCCTTTTTAATTTTTTCATTCAGTGTTAATTTTTTTCAGAGTTTATTTTATTTATTCAGAGGTTATTTCATTATTTTGAAAATTTCCAACTTGATCTGATCCGATTTCCTTCATTCTCATCCCACACGTGGCAGGAATGCTCTACACCTCCACGTTGGTTCTTGCTGTACAGCTGCATAATAATGGTTTTCATATTTTTGAGCAATTTAGTATATCGAAAAATAAGCTCATAATATATTGGGACAATTAAATTAATGGCTTTTTTTGCTGAATAAAATAAAGTAATATGTATATAAATAATTTGAGGATTCATAAAAAATTCCAAGCATTAGTGAAGAAAAATTTTTTAATATATTTATTATGCAACTGACGAAGAAGAGTTCACTATATAAACTTTGTTCGCCACGTTTTCATATGTGCCTCACCATACTATATTGTCACGAGCCGCCACTGATGGTGAGGGATATAAAAAGTATTTTCATAATCCGAACTCGTAGAAATTAATGACATATGATCCTTTTCTAAATATTCCTTCATGAAAGTAGAGTATTCCCTGTATATATTCTGGTTTTTAATAAGTTTACGTTCAAGGGATAAAAACGACGTAGTGCGAGAGAATATGTGTCACAGAATGAAAGTGTTGACTGATCAGGTTTAAATGGTAATACCACAGTGTACCGTCCAGATGTATTTCTAGAATAGTTCTGAGCGTATAAGTTCTCACAAAATTAATCATCTGAAGATACAATGACATTCTCTGAAACTTCTTCAAGTTCCCAAAATCTTCTCAACGAGGAGTTCAAACCTGATTCAGACAATGACAAATGAAAATTGTTAATTGATATGCTAGGTGATTGAATCTTTCCCATGAAAACCCAACCAAATACTGTCTGAAGTGCTGTTGGTTCTAAACCGTTACCCTCGATACGACCCGGTCGAATTATTAAAGAGAATATATCCGCTCCTAAAAGAAGGTCTATTGATTTCGGAATGGAAAAGTTCGGATCTGCTAACTTCTTGCTATGGACACAATTCCAAAACGAATAATTTACGAAAGAACTCGGCATTTCCTCACAAATCTTCGGAATCACGACGGCATCGAATGTAAAAGATGGATTTATTTGACCTGATGGGCGAATAGTACATTCAGTGCTGCAATTAGCAGAAGATGAGTTTTCACAAATTCCATTTATCGAAAATGAAGCATCACAAATTTTCAAGCCTAATCTATTTACACACGATTGAGTTATAATATTTATTTGAGAGCCTCCATCTAACAGAACTCGGACCTTCTGATATCTACCCCAAGCATCACGAATTTCGACCTCAGCGGTTGCTAAGAGAACGGTAGAATTTGAAGAAACATTGGTTAAAACCTGAGCTGAGCCTGAATTCGATGAATTTGCAGCATTGAAATGAAACGTCTCTGTTGAAGAATCATTATCCGCATTATTGCGCATGTGCAACAGGGTATGATGCTTTCCGTGGCAAGTACGACAATTTGACCTTGAAGAACAATTGTTAATCTTATGTCCAGAATGGGGGCAATTGATACACCAATTTTTGTTCTTCACAGTCTTGAACCGATCTTGAACAGTTTGTTCCAAAAATGATGGACATTTGTAAATATTATGAGCTAACTTGCAATAATTACAGGTTATACGTACAGGTTTTTTATGATTCAGTTTCCGTTTGAACGAGAATAGTCGAATTTCTTTTATTCATTGAGAGAGAACTAGATTTCAAAACTTGAGAATTCGAAACTGAATGAGTTTTCGACGGAAGAGAAAGAGCTACTGCCTCCAAGGCTATACACTGATTTGTCAGGAAATTTCGTAAATTGACAAACGACGGAATATCGGTTGAACATTCTTGTAATTCAAAACGTTTGATCGATGCTGAATCTAATTTCTGAATGAGAATGTGAAATAAAACAAAGTCCCACTGGTCAACGAGCAGACCTAAATTTCTTAATACCGATAAGTTCTCCGCAAAAACTTCTAGAATTCGCCTAAGGTCTTTAGCTGAATCACCCTGTAGCTTTGGAACATTACAGATTTCCTTCCAACACGTATTAGCGAGAAGTCTTTTATTTTGATATCTTTTCGCCAATGTCTGAAAAGCGCTTTCATTATTTTCAGCAGTCAATGGAAACCCTTTAACTAAACTTAAAGCATGAGAAGAAAGTGAACCTAGGAGGTATTGAAACTTTTCTATTTGACTCAAGTTAGAATTTTCATGTACCAAACTTTGGAACATATCGAAAAAGTAGGCCACTCTTTATAATTCCCATTGAAAATGGGCAATACTATCTTTGGAAGTTTAACATTTGGCGAACTGATAGAGCAACTGTCTTGGTTTTTTACTGGAATATTTACTACAGGAAATAAATTAACATAAGTTGTTCTGATGGTGTAATAATTATCCATGAAGGCTGTTCGAATAACCTTCTCAGTGTTCAATTCCGGTTCTTCGGAAGATACAATCATAGAGACAATTGACGTATGTAAATTTTGAAAGTCCACGAGAATATCGTCAAGTATTTCACATCTTAATTTGAATCTTACGTGGAGACTTCCATAAGTGACAGCGAATTGTGCTAAATTCAGAATTTCCTCGAGATCATCAATAACAATTTGAATACGAGCTTTGAGTTGTTTCAATTTTGTCGCCATTATTATTATTCAAGGTATACTGCAGAAAATAATATGAATTTTGTTTTGAGTAATTTTGAAAAAGAGTAAATAGACTAACCGATTGAAAAGAACGAAATTAATTAATAAAGTAAATAATTAAGATTGAATCTATTAAATTAAAAATCGAGTTGAAAATAAACAAATGATGAAAATAAACAAAAACAAGAATGTCTATCTTTGTTTATGTTTTGAATCAATGTTATGAGCATAGATGAGAAAAACAAATGAAGAGTTGTCTATGTTCTCAGGTAATGAAAGCTAAATTCTATAACATGCGCAGATATTAAAGGATTTATGAATGTGTTCGATATGTTGTCAAGTTTTTGAGGTTACGTGAATAATTGACAGATTGAAATAAATGCAAATGAAAAAACTGAATGAAAAAATTCCAAAATGCTTGATCGCAATAATTTTGAAAACGCGGTTCCAAAATATGCGGCTCAAGAAGGACCAAAATGGCACGACAAGGGCCTTTTAAAACTAAACGAAAACGAAATAGAAAATTAACAATGAAATTCTGATAAGAAAAAATGACCCGAAAGAAAATCGAATGTGAAACACTGACTTTTGCCTACCTGGTTTCACAGTTCGGCTGAATCAACGTGTCACTCACGAGCGAGAAATAGTCACTTTTTTCACCAGAGTTCTAATTTGTAGAAATTGAGAAATTCATTGATTGCGAAGAAAGTGTTGCACGACGATGTGTGGATGAACGACGACCTCATACCCTCGCCTGTTCGACATAGGTCATATGCTCCAACATATGTTACGCGTCAATCGGGAAATAAATGAACATACGTGGGCCGCACGAAACGAGCAAGCAACTTGGAATAAAAATGAATGAACTTAACTAGTAACAATGAGTTGCAGTAACAGGTCATTTGGTCGAAAGAAATGCTTCAAAAATACGGTCGCGGTGCTTCGAAAAAGTCTATGACATCGTGACAGATGATGAATCCTGGATTTACGCGTATGAACCCGAAAATAAACAGTAGTCGACTGTATGAGTGGTTTGAGATGAGCCAAATTCAACACAATTTGCTCGCGCACGAAGAATTTCCAACCAAATGATGACCTGTTTTTTCTGAAAAACTGGACATGTCGCAATCGTACCACTAGAACAAAGCAGAACAGTCAATTCTGAGTGGTACACAACCATTTGTTTGCTAGTTGTCTTCAAGAAATCAGGAAAACCAATAGACGAAGACGGATCACCCTTCACTACGATAATGCGAGCTTCCACACATCGGCTCAAACAACTGCATTTTTGAGCACTCAAAACATCTATTTGATGAGTCATCGGCTGACTTGGTACCTAATGACTTCTTTTCATTCCCGTACGTGAAATATAAAATGAGGGGTCAACGTTCTTCGACACCTGAAGAAGCGGTTGATGCATTCAGGATGCATCTTTCAGAGATACCTCAATCAGAGGCGCAAAAGTGCTTCTAATTGGGGAATATTTTGAAAAACAATAAAGCGATTTTTGATGATTAATATTTGTTTTTGTTCTCTTATCTCAAAATAATAGATTGTCAAATATCTGCCTACCGCTTTTTAGCTCTTTATTCAATGCTTTTTTAAGTGTTACACAGTGATCGGATCTAGTTCGAATATGCGCCGTTTTGTTCGATATTCTGTTTAAATCTGGACGGCAACTTCATAATACCTCCCTCGTAGAAGCCCCCCTCCTTATTTGCAAAGAACTCGGTCAGCCACTTTTCACAAGCCTCTTTTGAGTTCAACTTTACACCATCAAGGGCGGTCACCATGGACAGGAACAGGTGGTAGTCACTTGGCGCTATGTGTGGGCTATATGGTAGATGCGATAAAACCTCCCATCCGAGCTCCCGTAGCTACTGATGGGTCATCAACGAAGTGTGTGGGCTGGCGTTGTCCTGGTGGAACACTACACCCTTCCTGTTGGCCAATTCTGGACGCTTCTGGTCGATCGGCTGCTTCAAACGGTCCAGTTATTCGCAATAGATGGTACACTGAAAACATATTCGTTCACAATTCTAATAAATGATTTATTTGGAAATTTTTAATTTGTTTTGAATCATTGTTTGTTGTTTTCAATAAATTTGATTTGAATGGAATAAAGTGTGTTGCTTGTAATGAATGCCTCATTTATTTGAATGGAATTTGTTTTATTGAAATGAGTATTTCATAGTTGAGAATAAACGAGAGAGCATTCGAGAAATGCGCCTATTTCAAATATTCTTTTTTCAGTTCATATAAACAGATGTTTCACTCGAGAGTCTGCGATGTCTCCAGTAATGCGCCTGCGCTTTACCGTTTCTCAGTCGGCATGAACACCAATTACCATTTCGACTACCGTCTTCCGCGTCCTTGTTTCGTGCGTGCGTGCTGATATAAACTAGTAGATGGAGCTCATATTCAACGACGTAGCTTGTAAGAGTAGCCATTTTTGTGGAAGTTAGAGTGTTATAAACTATAAGTGTATTGGCAGTGCAGGTATGGAAGCCTGGTTGGTGGAGAATAATTTAGCACATTTGGTGCCAATATTTGAAGGTAAGTGAACCACATTGCCTACAATAGAAATTATGCGTTCAGTCTAGTTATTCGGCCGTGAATCAGAAGGTTCCTGGAAAATTTTATCAAAGTTTGTGAAATCATTTATAGGTTACATGCTCTTTACGAATTCCAATTTCTCCAGCTTATACATTTACCAATCGTGTCAGTCTTTCATACAAATGGCGGTAAAAATAGGAAAGCCATTATCTTGTTGACGTCCCAGAAAGCAATTTTCCGAATATTTTGTCGAATAATTTCCTAAAATGTTTACTATGCATTTTTAATTTCATACATGGACAGTCAAAAAAATCAACATTTTTTGCTGAAAGGCATTAGCGAATGTGTTATATAGTATAATTTTGGAGCACCTGTATATGCTTCTTATTTTCGCGTCGCATGAACGCGATTGTTTTTTGTACATATGTAAATAAGAACATGTGAGAATTATGTATTAGAGTTCGATGATTATTATTTCACAAGCATTGTACCATTAGGCGTTGAGAATAAAGTGTTAAATAAAATTGTTATATTTATTGATATTACGATTTTGTAATTAAAATATCGCTCGCACAATCGAGAGATATAACAGTGGCGACGAGTTTTCTTAGTGTTTATAGTTTCTCGATTATCAGCACAATCAATATTTCAAGATAAATATGTCTGAAGAAAGTACTTCTACAGTGGGACATCTCAGAGAATTTGATGCTGTGAATAACGACTGGACAATTTTCAAGCCCAGGTTAACAAATTTTTTTGAGGCGAATAAAATAACGGATGGTGCCAGAAAACGTGCCATTCTTCTGAATTTACTGCCGGAAAATTCCTGCTGCTCCAGAATCCAAATCGTATAATGAATTGTTAGAACTCTTCAACACGCACTTTGGACAACAACTATCCATTTTTGCCGCAAGAAATGAAAATTCTACAGTGCTATACAACATGCAGATGAATCTGTAAAAGAATGGGCTGTTCGAACGAGAAGTCTAGCGGCCAGTTGCAAATTCAAGGAAGAATTGAATATATGTCTACGTGACCGTTTTATTATGGGACTGCTGAAAGGGCCAATCCGAGATCGACTTTTTGAGGAAGAAGGTGATATAATTTTGGAAGACGCCATAAGAATAGCCAGCAACAAGGAGTCCGCCATTTTGAAAAAAAAAATTCAATGTTCCACGGTGAACACGGAACCTCTTCAATATGTGCGCCATCACCAGCAGGTACGTCACACCAACACGTCACAGGATAGAAAAGGATCGACGCAGCCAAGGTCACCATCTCAGTCTTTTCCTAATAGAACCACGGAAGCCTGCGCAGTTTGTGGTAGAAGAAATCACAAAACTCGTGAGTGTAAATTCAAAAATTACAGCTGTCATAAGTGTCCTAAAAAGGGGATCTAGCCCCGATGTGTCGTGAAAACAAACAGGTACATGGTTTAAAAAATAAAAAAGAACATAATTTTATAGAGTCAAATTACTCGTTGTTCAACATTTGTGAAAATAATACTGATGAACCAATTAAGTTTAAATTGAAAATAGAGAACAAGATTATTGATTTTCAGATTGATACTGGAGCAAGTGTCTCTGTTATTTCAGGAAAATTTTATGGAGATAATTTTTCTCATTGTGAGCTTCACAAAACTAATCAAAAATTTTCTTCTTATGTGGGAGAATGTTTTCAAGCTGTTGGATTTATAAAAGTCAATGTCAATATTATTAATTCTAAAAATATCTATCCCAAAATTATGAAATTTTATATTATTAGAAATGGAGGACCACCATTATTAGGGAGAGATTTTCTCCGCATTTTCAATTTGGTTCTTTCTCCCGTGAATTATTGTGAAAGTTTTGGTCTAATAGAGCCACTGAAGGCAAAATTCGAAAAGTTATTCGAACCGGGTGTTGGTACCTTCAATCAGGGTAAAATTAAATTAAAATTAAAGAACGAAGTATGTACTCCCAAATTTTGTAAGGCTAGATCTGTCTCTTACGCATTGAAATTGAAGGTTGAAAATGAACTGAAACGTCTTGTCGAGTTGAAAATAATTAAACCAGTTGAATATTCGGAGTGGGCTACTCCCGTAGTTCCGATTTTAAAAAAGGATAATAATGTCAGATTATGTGGAGATTTTAAAATTACACTTAATCCCGTTTTGGAAGATGATACGTATCCTTTGCCGAAACCTGAAGAGTTATTTTGTAAATTAGGTGGCGGAAAACGATTCTCTAAACTTGATTTGAGTTTCGCATATCAACAAATCCCTTTGGACAAGGATTCCATACCATTAGTGACAATAAATACGCACCTTGGTTTATTTCAGTATAATCGATTACCATTCGGTATTAAAAGCGCCCCCTCCCTTTTTCAGAGAATTATGGAGGGACTTTTATCAGGTATACCGGGTGTCACAATTTTTCTTGACGATATATTAATCACCGGTGAGACTGAGGAAATTCATTTAGAGAGATTGAATAAAGTTTTGAAAAAGTTACAAGATGTCGGTTTGAGAATTTCAGTTGAAAAATGTAAATTTTTTGAAGAGTCCGTAGAATATTTAGGGTACAGAATAGATTCTGAGGGTTTACACCCCAGTGCATAGATTAAAGAGAATGAAGATGGGAAACTGCCTTGTATTGCCCGTACTAAAAATCGACTAACTTTAAGCGGTAGTTGTTACAGTTGAGATAGTAGATGGCGCTGAAACACCATCTGTAATACGACGAAAATCTGTAATAAAATGCGGGAATTTTGAATCTTCCGATTGCAAAATATTTTTCCTTTGCAATGCTACGATTATAATGGTTCCAATAATGGAACCTTCAAATGGTAGGAAAAAATTGAAACCATTTTGATAAAGGTCAGTAGGGTTAAATAGGAATAATCACAATGCTTTCGGAGTTTAAACTTTTTAATGTATTTGTATTGACGATGAATAATTGATATTTGATTACAGATGTTTCATTTACAATAAATTATAAAGTGACTCTTCTCTCAACTCATAAATAAAGAATATATGCAATTTCACAGACAATTTTCATACTCATAAAAAACAATGACGGAAAAATCACAAAAATCAATATTCTACAGATTAATGATAAATTGTTCACTTGGAGGTAACACTTATTCTGAATAAAATAATACCATAATGAATAATTCAAATAAAATATCAATTAAATATTTAAAATTAATAGATACATATTCTATA